>NJDD01006777.1:17201-50220 GCA_002245505.1 Calephelis nemesis | reverse complement strand
AAGTTTACTACAATCATCTCTGTAAATTATTTGTATGAAAACTTTGAACAGCGCCTCTATCGGTAACTAAGAGAAACACATTTTTAGACCAAAAGTGTCATAGATTTCGATACGTAACTTGCCAAACGCAATCTATAGCAACTCATGGTAAAGGCTCAGGGGTCCTAATTTTCGCATCCTCCATTAAACGCCAATCAAAAGTATTAGTAATCACTAATCAATTATTATAAACGGCAAAAATTAATTAGATATGAGTTAATTGAAGCGAAATTAATCTGCAATTAAAAATGAAAAAGAACACAGTTCATAGACAGGTGGTCGCATACATTATAAATATTATGTTGTTAAAAATGTTATTAACATTACTTGTTAATAGTTTGGTCGGTATCTAAGAAAGTCATAAGCACCTTAATTTGTTACAGTTAATAAGATCGCTTTAATTTTAGCTAAGCTTATTATCAACAGATAACTAATTATTTATTATCGTTATTACATCTTTATTATTAACATCTATTATTTGATTTATATATTTTGTTTTTCTCGGTTTTCACCGGTATATTGGTGTTCACGGGCCTAAGCCAAGTGCACATCAGGCAAGGTATTTCTTAAAGTCGGTTGTGTCACAGCATGACAGTTAGATACTGCTGTAGATAGTGAGATTTGATGAGTTATTGAGTTTTCCGGTTCGGATTGAAGGAATTTACGGACGATACGGCAAGTGTTCAGAATAACAGCTTTTTGGAGTAACTTGTAGATGTTAGAGTGAAGGTTGATAGTTTTAATTGATTGATGCAGTTGCTTGGGTATCACTCCTGTTGTGGAAAGCACTATTGGAACAATAATTACCTTTTTTAGATGCCAAAGTCTAGTTATTTCAGTTTTTAATTCCGTATATTTTGACAGTTTTTCGGCTATGGTTGATTGTATATTGTGTGTATAGGTAAAGCAATATCTATTAGATACCCAATTTTGTTATTATCACCTATTATTATTATTATTATCATCGTTAATGGTGACTCGTTTTTCTTTACGAAATAGAAAATAAAGTAGTTTTTTAAAATGCCTCTATGGACTAGCGGTCCAGTTGTTGGAATTGATCGCTTGAGGTCGCGGGTTCGATTCCCAACAAAAAGAAAATTGGGTTTTTCACATTTTCTAATAAAATAGCGTTGCTCGGGATCGGATATGTGCCAGGTTGGCGATAGGCTTGCTACCTATCACATTGTGGGACTTAGTACCATGGGCTCGGCGTGGGTGCCCTGGTTGTGCCTCTGCCTACCTCTTCGGGGATATGGGTGTGAAGATACTTGCTTTTAATAATTCAAAAGTTATAAGATATGAACACTTCAAATATGTTATGAAGTGTGCAATGTTATTCAAATGTGCTATGTTGTTATCTGGCTTTAATGTAATATTAATTTAATAATTCAAATAAACAACATTACAAAATTGTTTCAACGTATTTAATTTATTTATTATCGGAATGTTGTGTAAAAATCAATAGGATTTAATGAATAACACTTTATTTAAGGTATAGAAAATAAAGTTTATCTAAATAAAATAATTGTTGTTTTTGTAACAAAAATGAAAAGAACTCTTTGTTGCTAAAATTCAAGCGTTTAAGAGAACGAGAACTGATGCAAGTCTGTTTAGGAAAGTCGACAATTATTTTAACTCTTAATGGAGGGGCTTTATGTTTTTAAACATGATCTCTATTAAACTCAAAATATAATTAAAGTAAAGCGTGAAGATATCACGCCCATATCCCCGAAGAGGTAGGCAGAGGCACAAACAGTCACGACTAGTTCAAGACACTAAGTCCCACAATGTGATAGGTGGCAAGCCAATCGCCAAACGGGCACCTATCCAATCCCGGGCAATATTTATTTTATTACAAAATTGGAAAAACCAAATTCTCTTTTTGTTGCCCGACCCGGGATTCGAACCCGGGACCTCAAGCAGTCAAGTCCAACACCTGAACCGCTAGACCACAGAGGCGACAAAATATAAAGGAGGAATCAAAGACAAGAGATGGAAAATAATCCACTGTTTAGTCATAAAAGTCGACTAGTCGTGGGTGCCCTGGTTGTGCCTCTGCTTACCACTTCGGGGATATGGCCGTAAAGATGCTTTTTAGTCATAAAACAAGCACGTGTTAAAATTCATGCAAAATACTATAAGATATGACATGATCACACACCAATTTATATTAAAAAGCTGATGTAAATGAAAGGAGATCTGCGCTGAGCAAAACAGTTGTTCATCAAGATTAAATCGCACTAAAGAATACACCACGGAATTTGTAAAATAACGTGAGATGACTTAAAATTAGTCTGCAACAATGTTGTTTGTAAAACCCGGTTTAAAACAAGCTCAATAGTCAAAGAAAGCCTTAGTCTATTGTTTTTGAATAGTTTAAAAAGACCGCTTTCCAAAAATTCTCACTTTTCTTATTCGAGAAATTAAGTTTACGAAGTGTACATATAAGTGTTGTGGGTGTTTTCCTAGTTTTTTACTATTTATATATTAAAGCCATGTTTTAGAAGTATTTTAGTGATAAAAATTCTCAGTGACATATATTTGGAAAGTTGTCATTTATGATATTGGAAGGCAAACAAGCAGACGGATTTCCTGATGGTAAGAAATTTACGCCGCCTAGAGTCACCAAAGGTGGTAATGGTGCGTTGCCAACCTGAGGCCGGGATGTTAGGCCTCGAGCAAAAGTAAGTTTACCGGCTACCTTACCCTCCAAACCGGAACGCGTCATGACGTTATGGCGTCAGTAATAGGTAAGACGGTGGTACCGATCCGGGTAAATCTTGCTCATGTACGTAAAATTGATTGCACTAAAAATAAGTTTCGGGTAAAATATAAAACTATGTATATAAATGGATGATCCTAAATAAAAATCTGTTGGAAACGCAGACCTCATTTTCACTAACGCATGCTTCTTGCCTCAATATTTTAATTTTAACGAATTATATTAAAATAAGTTCCACAATATCGTCAAATTCAAAGCTTATTTTAATGTAATTCCAGTGTCACGTCTTTGTTTATACCTGTTGTGGAATTTGTATCTGCAATCGTCGGCAGCTACGATGTCCATTAGCAAAATGTATTTTGCTTTTTTATCAAGACCAGAAACGCGGACTTTGTAGGCAGGAAACATACGTCTGCAAGCAATATGAGAGAAAAACATGGGTTGGGACTTGTTCTTTGGTACGACGATTTGACATCATGTCGATTCTGAGACATACCGCTGGAATACGTTTTTGTTACTTCGTCGAGGGTGATCGCGTTAGCTTGTGATGTGACCGCTCTAATTAGACGCTTTGGCAATTGCAGTTGGAGCAGAACTGGATTCAATGCCAGTGTTGCCTATTCAGTAATTTTCCTTAAGGACACTTGCGACGAACTCACAGTATTGAGGTGTTACATTTGCTGATTTTTTTGAAGTGAACTTCTTTATCGGGGTTGAAAAAAAAAATAAGTGTAACATTTTTTCGTTACGCGTCACATTTTTCCGTTACGAGCCATCTTTGTTCTTATCACTACCACGCGTGATTCGAAGTATACTTTCTCCAGCGGAGTAGGGATTGGCAATAAACTTTATTTAACCAATTTCTGTAAAGTTACATATAGTAAATTATTTTTTGAAAAATAACGTCATACAGAAGTTTCACTTCTTCACTTCTTACTAGTGTACGCTAGTACACGCACACATTTTTTTATGATACAGGAAGGCAAACAAGCAGACGGATTTCCTGGTGGTAAGAAATTCACGCCGCCTAGAGACACCAAAAAAGATGTCACAAAGGTTTTATTTCCGCCAACGATGACCAAATTGGTATAGAAGCCTTGCATTGTACTGTTCTGGGAAAATATCGTGACCGAATGTAGCGCAAGCTACAAGGCTGCAATTATGTTATTTCATAGCCGTTTCCGAAAAATTGACATTATAAAAAAAACAAATCGATTCATATCGATAAATTAAAAATATTATTTAACACATTAATCGACAAAAGTAAAAACAGATTCTATTTTGATAGATACTTTGTTTTTTAATCAAATCAACATTTCGCTTTCGCCTACAACATGCCAACGATACGGAATAATTAATTAATTATTTTATTAAGAGAACTAGACAGCGGTTGCCTTTGTCGGCGATATCGTTTTACGAGTGAGTCAGAGTCAAATTTTTGACCAGAATGCTGAGTTGTATTAATTAACGGATATTAAATCGAATTTTATCGATCGAATCTCGATGTTGCCAAACGTCGGCGGTTTTATATTCGTTTACGGTCGGCGGCTGCACCAAAAGCGGATCTTATCTGTTCATGTCATCAAAAATTAAACAATGTACGCGATCAAACACGACCATCGATTACCGATTATGCAGGCTCATTCGGATTCTCGATTGTCAACTATATCTTGCACCGGGGTGTCGTCTACCACTTTTTATCTTACAATCTCAAGCTTTTAGCTTCCAGTCGTAATTTCAACAAATTTAGAATCCGCCCGGTATTTCTCACCTTGAGTGTTACGTGGACTGCTTTTTACGTCTGCGGCTTTTAAGAGTTATTTTAATGACAAAACACGTTGGATGCGTGGTGAATGCTTAATCGCGTAACGATTCCTGGCAGTAATAGTTATCCGTAATGTCGTTGCCCTTAAATTGAGCATAGTAACAAATGGTTTACAGACAATTAAGAGATGTGGTGGGAACTACTGCAACGCGTGGGCAGAATCACAAGCTAAATGAGCTGTAGCGGTACTTGAAACGTTATCTCCAATCAACGGTGAGTCGGTGACATCGACCTGACTAACAACAGTGCAATAAATAATGCAGTGTTCTTAGCGTTTGTGCATTGTTAGACCAGCAATTTGGCAAAGAATGTAATTGCCAAACTCCTGATTTAAACAGAAAGATAGACGACTTAATTGGTTTCACGATACACTATTTATTGCGTGTAACAACAGAGCTTGGTATCTCTTACGAAATCTTCATTGGATATGCAACATACACGATTTCGTCAACAGTTGTCTATCTCCCTGGTATGGGGCATAAATGATAAATGGAAAAAGATGACCCCAGTGCAGCTAAAGTTGGTCTACCTGTTGTGGAACTTATATCGGTAGTCGTCAGCGGCAACGATGTCCAGCAGAAGAATGTATTTCGCTTTTGCGTCCAACCCGGACACGCGAAACTTCATTTGTGGGAACATTTGTCTGGAAATGGAATTTCCCCTTAGAGCTTTCCATTACCTAAGGAGTTATTAGTCCTATAAACATACCCAATGAACTTTTGATTTTCAAAACATGAAAGTAGTACTATTTAAATTATGCGCTTCGGCTATATTCGTCAAGCTTCGGAAATCCGAATCTATTTTAAAGATGTCTATATAGAGTTGATATTACATAAATAATCATTTCACTTTTATATTAAGTCAGCCAATTTAAAAATAAAAGTATAAAGTGTAAAAAGAGTAAAAAGTGTAAAGCCGAAGCTCATAATTTAAAAAGTAGTATTGTACATTGGGTATGTATGATTAAAAAAACAACTAGCTTAGTGAGCTTTCGTCCGAGACTCGTTGCTTTTCATCAGGTGAGCTGATCTATCATCCTCATTCTAGCGTCAGTCCTGAGTGTTCCTCACATTAAAGAGTGAAAAACATAGGCTCCTTCATGCTTTCACTATTTAAATTTTCAGTCTTCAGCAACTCCAATGGTGAAACTGAAATTAAAGCATTAGAACCTAAGGAAGGTTCGTTTTCCAGAAATGCAGAAGTTATTTCAAAATAAATAAAAATTGCAATTTTAAGTGATCTGAGTATTGTCAGTATAGCTTAAGTATGGCCTATTTACTATTCGACGAATGAGATAACCATAAGAGGCGGATCTTCAATAGACAAATAACAAACCCAAATTTTGTATAATGTTTGGCTTGAGTGACACAAGACACTTGACATAATATGGTGAATAGGTATAACCCGTTTAATTTGAAAGTAAATCTATTGGTATTTAGATTTAAGGCAACTAGTGTCGTATGATTTAGGTGAATAAAAAACATAGCAAACTTAATACTTTTGTTTACTTTTTATAAAAATTTTACACTTAACTAGAGAAAACCATAGCCATCAGATCATTGGTTTCAGCACAAACTTGCGCGCTTTCAAGAAATTTGACATTTAAGAATAAAATTACTGATGTTTGACAAATACCCTTGAATTATTAGTGTATAGATAACTTTATTAAGGTAATTTGCATTGACATGTTTTAAGAGTAAGATGCCTTACCTACAAAATAAAAATAATTAGAGTTTGAGTTTGAAATTGGTTCTGGAATACGACCTTTCTTAGGCTACATTTGGAACATGCACATTTTCTTACATCTAAATAAAGTTTACGTCACATGTTGCGTTCTGTGTCTATTTTTACCACTAAGGCTTGCCAAGTTGAAGAATCACGTCTATGCGATATTATCTTTAGTGGTCAGTGTGAACGGTGTTTACCGCTCATTAGGGCCCTGATTTATGGCTGGTACGTGATGACCACGCGAAGCGTTTTGCCGACAACCTGATGGATGTTGTGGTGTGTGGAACGCAGCAAGGAATACAAATGGTTGTGAGGAATAATCCTTAAAACGCTATCAGTTCAGAGGTTTTCAACCTTTTCGTACTTTAATTCTAAATTAAATTAAAAAAAAAATTATGTGTGTACTTATGTACACGCGTTAGAAGTTATACTTTTTCGGCGTAATAAGATAAAAATATTTTTAAAAATTTTATCGTTTGTCTATTTTACATTTGTAGACAAAATGACACTAACCATAGAAATAAAGAAATATTGTGAGTACAGTTGTCAGCTGTTCTCACGCAAACCTACGTAGATATCCTTACTTTTACTTTGTTGGTTTTTGAAAAACTAAAATGTTATCTATAGCTAACTTCATCATGTCGGTTTTTCGTGACGGTGTGCGTGCGAATCGTAAAAATTTACCCTCATCATTTTTTCCTAACGCACCAAAAGAAGTATAACTTCAAAAAATCTAAAATAAAAATTGGCTTAAAAGTTAAAGCATATATAATTAAATAGTATTTTTTTATGAATATTAAAATATTTGCACACCAAAATATGGTAGAATATGTTGATATACTTAAACATTTATAACATCTCATTTACACATATTCTGCAAATAAATAATTTTCTTTCTTTCTAATAGTCGTGCTTCACATAGTTCAAGGACTTAAGCACGGTTAATGTTATAACGAAACGTAATCCGTTAGTATAAGAATCGATGGTTTGCCTAAAAGTGACGAAGCGTTGCTCATAGTTGCACAAAATGTTTCGAGTTAACAGTCGATAATGAACGACCGTAGTTATATTGTTTACTATAGCCCGGTTCCTATAGTTAATCAACGAACCGTAATCCGTTAGTAAAACCATTGATGATTTATCTAAAAGTAACGAAGCGTTGTTTATAGCTACATAAAATGCTTTAACTTATTGATAGACAACGAACGACCTTAGTTAGACTTTTTACTATTCGTACAAAAAACTACCATTCGTATGCCAAAATGACTTGTTTCTTGAATATAGGAACCGGGCATAATTCGTACAAAAACTACCATTCGTAATTAAAACGACTCGTTTCTTGAATGTAGGAACGGGGCATAAGTCGAGTTATAGTTTGGGAAACCATGATGACGTATATTTGTAAGAATAGGTACTAGGTTCAATAGCCTAAGTACCAGCCAAGTTTTTAAAAAGTGTTTTTAAAGAGTTTTTTTTGTGACGCTGTAAAAATAAAAAAAAGGTTGACTTTACAAACAAAAAAAAACTTGTCAAAATATTTTCTTTGTTTATCGTGTTTCGGTATTAAACATTTGTCATGTATATTTTGTAAGTATTAGAATTAAAATATTAGAAATAATTTTATGATATAGAAAAAAAAGGTTAAAAAGTATCTTCACGCCCATATCCCCGAAGAGGTAGGCAGAAGCACAACCAGGCACCCACGACTAGCCGAAGACACTAAGTCTCACAATGTGATAGGTGGCAAGCCTATCGTCAACCGGGTACATATCCAATCCCGAGCAACATTTTTTTATTAGAAAATTGGAAAAACCAAATTTTCTTTTTGTTGCCCGACCCGGGATTCGAACCCGGGACCTGAGGCAGTCAAGTCCAACGACTGATCCGCTATATCACAAAAGCGATTATTTATACAAAAAAAAACATATAAACAGACAGAAAACAAAATCAAGTTTATATATAACACGGAACTTTAAAAAAAGAGTGCATAAACTTTGTTGAACAATTCCAAGTGACAGTTCGTAGTCGTTACTCATTATAATTTAAACTAAAAATCATCATTAACATTTTATCACTTTAACTACAACTTACAAGTTGTATGTATCGTAATTATATGAGATTCCAGATGATATAAAAATTGCAACATCCTGTACGTGATAATTTCTTACACTGTTGCTCCAACGCATGCTTCGACGGTCGTTTGTTTTTATAGCAATCCAAGACAAACACTTTGGTCTGTTAGTCATGGTACTTATATTAATTATTTCTATGTTTATACGGTAAGGTTTCGTCTAAATCCGTTTAACATTTTATGCGTCGGAGAATAACACTATCTCTGAATAAGCTAGATGTAGATATTTGTAACAGACTTTTGGCGTTCCCACTGTCTGAGAACGCCAAAAAGCTCTATAGTATGGCTAAGATTAGAAGATTTTAAGTGTTTTTTAGTTTGATTATTTTTATTGTGTTAAACTATAGTTGCACTATTGAGGTGACGTGTTCACTAGGACAAAACCTCGTTAAATAAATAGAAAAAAAAAAATATTTTATGCGTGATAACTAATAGGGTAACTAACGTCCATTAGTAGGATTTGTTTACTATGCTACGTATGTTATAAATCAGTGGTACGATGAGTGAGTGTATGCGATACAGCGTTTACTACAAAAAGTGTTTGAGAAGTATTTTATTTACAATGCCTAGTTTTACAATACTTATAAGATTATATTGTTATTATCTTGATAAGATGCTACGGCTGCATTTTAATGATTTTGAGTAAAAAAATATCTTAACGCCCAGAAGGGCTAAGCAGGGGCACAACCAGGGCACCCTCTACTAGCCGAAGATACTAAGTCCCACAATGTGATAGGAGGCAAGCATGTCGCCAACCGGTCACATATCCAATCCCTAGCAATGTCATTTTTATTAGCAGCTAGCTTCCGCCCGCGACTTTGTCCGCGCAGATATCGGTCTAAAACTGGAAAAGATTTTTTCTACGTATTTTTCCATGATAAAAAGTATCCTATTTTATGCCCAGGATAATAAGGTATAATAATACCAAGTTTCATCGAAATCGAACCGTTAGTTTTCACGTGGTGCCTGAACATATAGACAGACAAAACTTTTTTGGGTTTGGTATCGATCCAGTAACACCCCCTGTTATTTATATTTTCAATGTACAGAATAGACCCTTCTACAGATTTATTATCATTATACATATAAAAATCTTGTGTCACGATGTATGTTGCCAATAAACTCCAAAACTACTGAACCGATTTCGATAAAATTTCATATATATCTGTAGTTTGGTCCATCTTAAAAGATAGGATAGTTTTTATCCGAATGTTGGCGGGACGAAGTTCGCTGGGGCACCTAGTATGTATATAGATATGGAAATGGACAATTTCTAATCTTTAATACTACGCAACGGATTTTGAAACGGTTTTTTCAATAGATATATTTAGTGATTCAAGAGGAAGGTTTATATGTATTATGTATAATATTTGTTTGTGTGTGTCAAATGTATGGTAGTATGGGTAATGTTTTATTTATTGATTTATTGTACTTTATAAGCATTATTATTGAAAAATATTAGCGTTCTGCACTTCTCCTACACATAAACTATAAGTGTGCCAAATTTTATGCCCCTCAGTCCGCGGAATTTTCGTAAAAAGGAGTCCAAAGTTTTGGCATCACGTATTAATATAAAGATATGACATGTTTACTGATATGTCTTCGGTCGCAGAATGTTTTGTTGCCTGTTTATTGGAAGCAGTTTCGTAATGGTCGTGTATCAATTTCTTGATTACTGTTTCGTATTTACTAATTACTATTCGTTATAACTAACTTCAGTTAAGGCGAGGATATTCGCTAACTGCATCGACTTACCGCGAAGCTCGGGTTCGATTCCCGACGGGGGCAGACATTTGTGTGATGAACATTTAGATGTCTGCATTTCCGGGTCTGGGTGTTTATTAAATTTATTCTGGTATCTATTTATGTATTTCTATGTATTAGTATCGTTGACTAACACCCATAACACAAGCATATAATTTGCTTACTTTGGGGTTAGATTCAATTTATGTGAGTTGTCTAGGGATATTTATTTATTTATCACTTGTTTTTGACTCATATTTATACCATAAAATTTGCTTTGCTTCCTTGTTAGAAAATATATAAAGTAGTTGATAGAAGAAGGCGTTACTTTGCGGAAATTCATACTTAAATCCAAATAAAATTAGGGGAAGGTTGCGATCATTGGACCGGCTCTTTCAGGTGGTCCAACCACCTAGTTTTTTCAAAAATTATGCGTGTCACAGCAAGTTGAATGTGTTCATAGGCAACAGTACTGATCCCCTTGCCCCCCCCCCGCTAAACCTCAGCGCGCTCGCGACGCGTGGCAAGTAGTGACGGGAATATATGTGTTAGCGGTGACCGTAATGTAAAAACCGTGCCTTAAAAAAAATTATGTAAGTAGAATTGTATTTCTTCATATTTTATGATTTTATTAGATCAAATAGCAAATTTATCTGTGCTCACATAGACTATGAAGTTTTGTAACAAATTTTGCACGATTTTTAATACCTGCTTTCGTTCTGTTTATATACCTAGTTTCCATCAATGAACCACTATGGTGACGCCACCATTGGACCAGTCCAATCAAAGAAACTTAATGAGTTACCTATTTTCACTTAGTATAAATAGTCCTAAGAAATGTTTTTGACTTTGTGAATTTCGTTTACATTTTCTTGATGCTCATAAAAAAAAATAATATATGTATGTAAACTGCAGTAATATCGGAAATGCAATATCAAAATCAATAAAAACCTTAAGATTTTCGTATTTTATAGGTATATTAGTACTTAACGATTGATTGATACTTACCTAACTTTTTGTTACAATTAGACTTTATTTCTATATTTCAGAACGTCGGCAGAGAAAGAAAAGAGAAGATATTATTGTTACAATGAAACTAGTATGAATCGTTAAGAAAAAAACTATTGGAATAAACGAAGCGAGTCGAATCTATAGTTTACCAAAAGCTACATTAAAAAGAAGATTGAACGGGAAAAACAAAAAAGTTTTCGAAGAAGTAGAATATTATGACTGTTACAAAAACTACTTATTGAATAAAAAAATATTTTTTATATTGTGTTTCACTTAGTCACCTTCATTGGACCGTTAATACAAATATTTCTAAGTCCAATGATGGCAACTTAGTGGTCCATTCAAGGGAACGGTGGTCCAAAGAAAGCAACTCCTCATTGAAGAGTTATGTTAGTATATTTCTAAAACCTATCAACTTTCATTACCAATAATTTATATACCATTAATTTACATAAACAGCATCACATCCATAAAAATGGTTTTTATTTTTCGATGATATTTCATGAGAAATTACTTGCTAAATTTAAGTGGTCCAATCATAGCAACCTTCCCCTATTTATTTTGCAATTTTCCGCAAAATTTTTTTTTGTGGAAAATTGCAAAATCTATATATAAAAATTTCCAATGCAGAAAGCTTCAAATTTAAACTAAAGACCACATTAACAACATTTTGATGTCAATAAGACCAAGTGGAATATTATTCATGCCTTTAGGCTGTATTAAGGCAACGTGTACAGAAGTACTCTTAAAATTATGCGCTTCGGCTATATTCGTCAAGATTCGGAAATCCAAATGTATTTTAAAGATATCTATATAGAGTTGTTATTACATCCTTTAAATTTAAACTAGGTCAGCCAATTTAAAAATAAAAGTATAAAAAGAGTAAAAAGTGTATATCCGAAGCGCATAAATTAAATAGCACTATACTTCCTTGCCATTATCCATATTTCAATTGAAAAAAAAAGAATCACAATGAATAGACGTAAAAGTAAAAACTTAAGGCGCATAATGTCATTAGCAAATCACATTCATAACTAGTTATTAACACAGCTTTTGCAGTAATAACATTAGAGTTAACAAGGCTTAAGCAAAATGATGCACATAGCAGCCTTCAGTAGCTAAAACCAGCGAAGAAACCACACAGTATCGCGGTTAGGTAATCTAATACAATAAATGTTTGAAGGGACCAGTATATATTGAGCTCCAGCGAGGTTATAAACGCTCCACTCAATACGTCTGCCAGACAGTTAAGCTGGTTTGAAGTGTCAAGTTGACTGGGACGATGATTTCTTAATGCTGGTATTGGTAAAAGTTTTTTATATTTTGCGATGAACATGTGATGTCTCAATGCCCTGTGTGGTTTATGGGATCTGGTGTTGGCGTTGAGGTTTCAAGTTCGATTCGGTTGGACGATTGGGGAGTTACTCAAATTACTTACGAAAACTATCACTGCGGATAATCAAGTGCCTTGGTTTTAGCTCTGGCTGTTTAAGGGATACGTGTAAATATATAAAAAAAGAATCTTTACGCCCATATCCCCGAAGACGTAGGAAGAGGAACAACCAGGGCACCCACGACTAGCCGAAGACACGAAGTCCTACAATGTGATAGGTGGCAAGCCTATCGCCAACCTGGCACATATCCAATCCCGAGCAACCTTTTTTTTATTACAAAATTGAAAAAAACAAATTTTCTTTTCGTTGCCCGACCCGGGATTCGAACCAGGGGCCTTAAGTAGTCAAGTTCAACAACTGAACCGCTAGACCACAGGCGTAAACATATTTTAACATTAATACTTTTTTACGTGAAAGGTCAGCGTACACGGGGCCCCTGATGGTAAGAGATAACCTTGGCCTACAGCCACCATAGATGTTATAGGTAAGTCTCTGACCAGGGACCAATTGTGGAAGTCTTCCGCCTACGCCACCCTCGGGACCAGGATATGACAGAGTCATTATGGCGGCAGGATTAGCTAAGGCGGTGGATCTCTACCTGGTCATTTGTTATAATACAGAATTTAACCACGAAAATCATGTGGTAGCCATTATCGACATTACTGTTTGATTTAAGTTTTACTGCCATTTTTATCGACTCTAAAAAGGAGAAGTTCAGAATCTTCTCCTCTTTCGGCTGTATTTTCGTTTATTTTGTGTGTTTGCTATGCGACTGCTTAGCCAATAGCCAAACCGATTTTGATGGTTCTTTTTACACAGATAGATCGTGATTTCGGGAAAATCCAATTTTAGTTTATACATGATTTTTAAAAGGAAATTTATGTAGGACCATTTCGGAAGCATTTGCTATCTTTCCAACAAAAAAAAAATAGCAAATCGCGACATGGTACCCAAAGAAATTAATGAAACCGACCAAAGTTTTTGCAGTATTACTGGGCTTAATTATATTTTAATTTATCAAAATTATGTTTTTTTATGTTGATTTAGAAAACGATTGGACACTCACCTATATTCAAGAATTTCATGGTTCTTTTATCAAAAGCTAAGGGAAGTAAAAAACAGAAGTCCGTGATCCAAAGGTAGTCCTAGATAAATTTATTCTAGATCCGTTTTTGAGTTACATTCAATCATGGGATTATTATTTTTCAAATTTGTGTACCTTGATGACGTACTAATGTATATATATTATGACGGTTTTTAAAGCTCTATTTTTTTAGGACTATTGTTATCACTTTCAAAGGTATTGATGGGGTGTTGCCATTTGTCAAACTAACTAACTTATTAAGTTTAATAAGTTAATTTACACTACATAAAAAAGCCTTGCCTCTATGGTCTAGCGGTTCGACATCGGTTTTTACTTCTTAAGCGGGGAAGGTTCGATTCCCGTATCAGGCGACAAAAAAAAAGAATTTCAGGTTAATAAGTGGCAAGCCTATCGCTAACCGGGTACATTTAAAATATCCATAATTTTATTAGAAAATTGAAAATGATATCGACGTTTTCCATATTTTTTGCTGCTCGACCCGGGGGTCTAACTCTTACTCTAGAGCGACATTTCACATAAATTTTTCACTTCATCAGACACCATTTACCCGCAATTATGGGAAAACTAATTTAAATTAGAGGCCAACTGTCAGCTGTTTATTGTATTATCCAGTTTTGAATCTTACACAATATACTTAAGGTTTATTTTTGTATAACTCAAGGGCAGGTGATCTCGACCACCGCACAATGGTCTGAAGTACCCTAGGACTCTTTAGAGGTGACGCTAGCTGAGATCGTTACTTAGCCACGCTTTAAATCATTGTTAAAATGTCAGGTGAAATCTCAAAGGTGACTAGTATTTTGCCATTAGTCAAGTAGAAATTTGCATCAAATTACTATAATCGATATTCAATTATAATTAGACATACCTAAGTCGTCAATGAGTCATGTCAGGGTCTTGGGTAAAGCGGTGGCCTCATTACTCAAGCTCATGTAGTGAGATTTGGCGGTAAAGAGGAAATACACGATACTCTGATTTCTTTATGATTATTTCATTTGTGCACTTTCACTTAACAAAATTGTACAAAGTGCCATAAAAATCAACTAACATTCACGAAACTTCACGAAACTCAATAATTATGAAAAAAGTTCGACAATCTTTTCTCTTGATAGCGCCAAAACTTCCCTTATTTTTTTTTCAAGTTTATATTAGACCACCAAGGACCAATCGCGAGGCTCGGGTTCGATTCCCGAAGGGGGCAGGCATTTGTGTTATGGCCAAATATGTCTGCATATCCGAGTCTGGGTGTTTATCAACTTTATTCTGGTATCCATTAAGTACTTCAGTAAGCAATGATTAGGACAGACTTATTCAACGTATAATAGACTTACACTCAAAGTTTGGTGAAGTTGCATAAAATCGCGAGATTAGCAACAAATTAGTCATTCAAAAAATAATAATAGACGTTTTTCAAGGAATAAATTGTTTGTAGAAATGCCACGTACGACCTAAATTGAGAACAGTAAGCGTATTTTGTCTCTTTCTTTTACTGTCGTTAAAGAAAATAGCGATAACCTAAAGTAAGTTTAATAATTATCTCGATTATCTAATTACGGACTTCAATATTAGTGTCTAGGAAAATTATTTTTTTATACCACGTCATGATACGTATAACGTAATACTTAAGACTTGCCTGATTCGTAAAATTTTCCTGCATCCACGGTATGTCATACATACGTATCTTCACGCCAAGTCCCTTACGGGGTAGGCAGAGTATCGAGTGCCAGACCTCACGATCCTGGCATTATTGTCGTATTACTCGAAATTTATGCAGGGCCTTGTCTTTCCAACATAGTAGCTCAACATTCTCTCAGCTCAACATCTGGAAATTTGTTGGTTTGTTTGATATAAAAAACATTCCAATGCCGCGCAATTATATGGTCTGTATAAAGGGTCATGTTAAGGGCAAGTCCGATGCGATATTCCCGCTTTAATGCACCCCACGAAAGTTGTATTTCTACCGCGTCACATTCTACGCCAGGGCTAAACTTTACTGCCTTTAGCCTTCTAGTCTAATTTTTTAAAATTCGAATAGACATTTTTTTCCATAAATCTATACTATTATAAAGATAAAAGGTTTGTTTAAAATGAATAGGCTCCGAAACTGCAGGACCTATTTTAAAAGTTCTTTCACCTTTAGAATGCTACATTATCCCTGAGTGGCATAGGCTTTGTTTCATCAAAATCGACGCAGTAGAAGGCAAGTTACGCAGGCGAAGCTGCGTAAAGCTGCTAGTACCTACCTACTTTATAATTTTGTTTGACAGAAATCCTATTATAAACAATTTTTGACAAGCGGTAATTATTTGAAACGGTACCTACTTTTAACCTGTTATTTCAATACCTATTACTACGTCTGCCTTACATATTCCTGCCGCCATCAGTGGTTGCCGTGGACGTGTTCAGGTTCGGAGGATAAGGTAAACTTATTATTGCTCGAGACCCAATATCTCGGTCTCAGGTTGGCAACGCATCATTACCATCTTTGGTGTCTCTGGCGTGAATATCTTACCATCAGGAAATCCGTCGGCTTGTTTGACTTGAAAAAAAACTACAGTCTTATCAACAAACAAGAATAAAAAAAAGACTGTCTCCAACAATTTTGCCAAACTGCAAATCTTTTAAAAATAAATTTTTAAAATATTTGCAGCAACATTTTTAAAAATAGAGAACTGCATTCTTTATTTTTAAAAAAGGAACAGTGGGTTTAATTTAAACAATAATTTATGGTATTTCATAGTAAGGCTCGTGTGAATAAGAAAAGACATGAGGGCAATTTGAATATTGCATCAACATCTGAATCAAAACGTTAAAGTTTAATAAAACTATTGCTTTTGGTGTCAAAATTTGCATTAAATTTTACCGAGTAAATTATGTTTATTAAATAGTTTGCAGAGTCGCGTTAAAGGCGAGCCCGATGCGATTTTCCCGCTTCAATGCACTACCATGAAAGCTCTATTCACACCGCACCACATTCTCTGCTAGCGCTAACTCGCTGCCTACTTCAACTCTTCCCTCATATTCATGAACTTCATATTTAATTTTCGAACGCAGAACATTTTTTGTTTAATCAAATGGCTTTTACAGGTTAACTATTTTGTAATATTTGTTACTTCTAAAGTAATTTACGTATAAATGAAAAACCATGCAAGAAATCGTTTTCATATTGACATATTTTTAAGCATAATTAAGCGCGGTAAAACTGTAAAAACCGACTGCAACGACTTCCAGGTACAACGTCGAAATTCGATAATCCTTTTTACGAAGGATAGCAAATTGGTTTAAAAATTGTCCCACATAAATTTTTTCTACATTTTATTAGTAGTTTTTAAGTTACACTTAATAATGCATGTTTTATTCATAAAATTTAATTAATTCACTGGCCATCACCCACCTTTCTAAAAAATAACTATTAAAATCGGTTGGCTATTGACGGAGTAATTGCGTAACAAACATACCAAAAAAATATCACACAATCCACATTTAGAACCTTCCCTCTTTTAGGGTCGGTTAAAAAGGTGGACATCGTTAGGTCATAAAAATTTAATTCTTTTTATTGTTTGTTTTACCACAAAAATAATTTGACAAAAACAATAAAATAAGTGAAGGCACTTGCAAGATTTTAAAAACCCATACCTGACATTGGCTAAATAAGACGTGAAAAATGATTGAAAGCCATATTTATAAAAGAAGAAGAAGATTTTAAAACTCAAATTATTGCCTATAACTTCTTTATTAGATAGTTTTAAAATATATTGAAAGCGCGGGCAAAATAGCACTTTTTATAAAATAATTAGTAAAATTACGAACAGCTGATATCAAAGTTCTAATTGAGTATATTAATTATAATTTATACACTATCCAAGCATTTAATTTGAAACTATTTTAATGTCTATATCAATCTAGCTCTAACAGTTTAAAAAGGAACAAGTTTTAATTATACAAATTATACGAATTTATTTAATCCGAATACACGCTTAGACACAAACTGGACGCAAGTTAACAATTTTATCTTCTATGTTTTTTTTTGTTTTTCCACGATGGTCTCCTAAACTACTTAACCGATTTCAATCAAATTTGTTCACCGTGTACAGTTTGATCAAACTTGAAAGATAGGATAGCTTACATTTCGATTTATCGCGGGCAAATCGGGTAACAGCTAGAATATTATAAAAAAGAATAATAGATGAAAATTTCACAAAAACGATATGCAATACGAATGTGGATGGAAATAGGTACCCGAGGAAGGCGTGGTTAATATTTTACGATCAAACCACTCGGGTCTTCTTCGAAGGTGGTGTCAAGAGTCTCCGAAACCAGCGTGTTTGTAAGAAAAGGGCAATGAAGGTAGTGGAATCTAGGCGGTTCTACTCCCTGCCTATCACGACGGGACTTAGCATGAATAAGTATATATATGTGTGTAAAAAAGAGAAAAATCGAACAAACCTAGTTCGAGAAGTGTTGGACCAATTTCAAAGATATTTTTATTTGGTTTCGTCTTCAAATACATTTGAAAATTCAAGGTCGATTCGAAGCTCGCCGGAATAATCAGTTTTAATAGATATGTGGACCCAAAACACCGATCAGCCGTTTATATTTGATTGTTTTGTTAACATTCGAACCTGGAGTCTCGTAGGGTCACCGTACAAATTATTAAATCCCTACGGAAAAATGGAAGTGTTATAAGTTTGACGTGCCTATGTGTGTCTGTCTGTAGCATCATAACTTTTGAACGGATGGATTGGACGGATATGTAAATTCTTGTGGTCGTCAAAATCGTTGATAGCTTAAGCATACGATAAATTTATTTACACTACAGATTAACATTTTTCTCAACAACACAAACTAGTAACAGATGTCAGTAAGCCGTATGTAAATATGCACAAGCATTCTTGCTAATTAAAAAAAAGTGTCAACTTCGAGCAAGGTTTTCCTCATCAATATAATTTAACGGCAAAAGACTAACGTACAATTCCTAAAACATCCTAGGTGCACCACATTAAAAAAATATACGCGTGGAAACGCGTAGACTACATGTCCTACTAAGCGCGGGAACATTATCCTAATTAACAAATCCAAACTGACTCTAAAGGTCGTAAATGTCGAAAAACACAATTGCATTTAGACCTTATTTATAACAAAGGTATGGTCCATAATTGATTGCATGAAATTTCCCATTACAAAGAAAACGTGTCACGTGACAATTTTCTATTTAAAAAAAATAATGTTATTAAGGATTACAATTAGCTCGGTCACCGTGGAAATTTGTTTAAAGTAGACAGGGGTGGGGATATAGGGAGGGAAGGGAGCGCATCTGCTCACACGTTGACGCATTCTTGCGGCTTCGGTCGGGCTTGGCCAGGTTACACCATTTTTAAATAATTTATTATTACTGAAGTTAAAAGAAGTGTTACAAAACATTTAAAGGGTCCAACTCAACATTGAAGTCAATTTTATTAAGATTAGTTACGGCAGAACAGTAATAGTTATTTATTTTCTAGTAGCCGTTGCCCGCGTGGTCTCACGGGAACATTCAACGGAATAAAAATTATCCTATGTGTCCAAGTAACCTTCTATATTGTGTGGGTCAAATTTCATGGAAATCGGTTCTGCAGTTTTTACGTGAAGTAACAAACAAACAGACAGACAAACTCTCCCATTTATAATATTAATAGGATTGTAAATATAATGGTTTAACGCCGCTAGAGCAAAGCTACGGTTGTAGAATATTATGTAATACATATACATTGAAATATATTATTACAAAAGGAAACTATTTGTATTTAATTGACCAACTACGAAACGAATTTGGAAAATGTTTTAGCAATGAAAAAGCTACGCCAGAAGCAACAGTTGTTGGCTAGATGTACAATATGGCTATAATACAATATGGCAATAGGTAAAAGAGGTATAACATTCCTAACCCAAGCTAATAATATATCACTATAACTATGGCGGCTGTTTATAGATATTTTCATGTCTACCATAAGGAAATATTTCTATGACATGAAAAAATACCTATAACCATTACTTAAGTTTTTTTCGGAATGACTAATATGTTGCTAACCTCGCAGTTTTTACAAATTAATCAGGCTTTACCATTACTTTGGCGTTACTTAAGCTGCAGTTAAAAAGTAGTACGAGCGGGCGTCAGTAACGCAGGTCGGCTTTCACGCGAATCAGCCGACACTGCATTACACGAGTCTAGTCAACCCTATCGCTATTGCACCTCACTACTTTTATCTTTAACTATAATTACGTACTACATATCGATTACTAGCTAGTGCTATTTAACGAATTAAAAAAAAATACCTTGTTTTATCGATTTTTTAGGAGTGATTCGGTAATACTTATGTATGTTATTATTCTGTTTGTACTGAGATACCATACAATCATGTCCAACATTTAGAAAGATACACAAAATAGGAAACTTAAAAAAACTATATTATAGCTCATTGAGAATTGAAACGCTCTTTAAACTGTTGTTTTTTTTTAATTTATTGAAAGGCAAACAATCGGACGGATTTCCTGAGTGTCAAACTTTCACTCCGCCTAGAGACACCAAAGGTGGTACATGTGCATTGCCAAACTGAGGCCGAGATTTTGGGCCTAAAGCAAAAGTAAGTTTACCGGCTAGTTTCCCCTCCGAACCCGAACACGTCAACGGCAAGCGTTGGACGTTATGGTCGCAGGAATAGGCAAGGCGGTGGTACCAATCCGGACGAGTCGCTGCGAAACTTACCACCTAGTCAGATGTCACGGTGTTAGTGACGGTAAGCCTATGTTCGCCTTTTACGAGCTGCCTGGTACAGGAAGGCAGATGGTCTATTATGCAAAAGAGCCCGGATCAACACGGTGGAAAAAGCTTAAATAAAAAAAAGTATCTTCACGGCCATATCCCCGAATAGGTAGGCAGAGGCATAACCAGGGCACCCACTACAAGCCGAAGACACTAATCAATCACAGCACATATCCAATCCCGATCAACATTTTTTTTAGAAAATTGGAAAAACCATATTTTACGGGACCTCAAACAGTCAAGTCCAACACCAAGCTAGACCACGGACGCGAACATAAAGCAGTAAGCACCTTTAAAGGTGTATGTAACAGCTTTTTGTGATATAGGGAGTGTTGTATCTACACTAGTTATATTTTTCACTCCACCTTGCAATTATCTTGTACAAGTACATATGGATTAATTACAAGCCAGTTAACCATCATACATAGTTGCGTATTTGTCACCTTTTCTTGATAAAGGGAAAGGTGCATAATTTTATTAATTGTACCGCCTTTATGAGTTTGTTTTTACAAAAATGGCAATGATAGTCATTTTCTTTATCTTTTTAAGGCTTAGCCTTTAAACATTTTTTTTATTACCACCATCGCCTTTAATGTTTTTTATTTATTTATCATCATCACTTCAGTTTTTTTTCCGTTTTTTGACTTTCTATTTATTTATTCTTTATTGTATAATATAAACACAAACATAAGATGAAAAAGGTAAGTCTATCGCAAACCGGGCACGCATCCAATCCCAGGCGAGGTTATATTTGTTTGAAAGATGAAAATACACATTTTCTATTTTTTTGTTGCCCGAAGCGGGATCGAACACGGGACCTCAAGAAGTTTATGTTAAGTAGTCTAATTGATAAGAAAAAATGAAATTTTTAACGGTTCGTTTTTTTTTATCAATAAAATTATCTACATAAATAGCCTTGAAGATGCTGTAGAAGTGAAACCGATTGGCTTATTTTATCACTTTTTTATGATATTGGAAGGCAAACAAGCAGATGGTTTCCCTGATCGTAAGAAATTTACGCCGTCTAGAGACAACAAAGGTGGTAATGGTGCGTTGCCAACCTGAGGCCGGGATGTTGGGCCCCCAGCAAAAGTAAGTTTACCGGCTACCTTACCCTCCAAACCGGAACATGTAATGACGTTATACTGATATATGACCGAATAGGTAAGGCGGTGGTACCAATCCGGGTGAGTCGCTGCGAAACTCTACCACCTCGTGATTTATAATTTAAACATAATATGTATATGTAAAACAGTGCAAGTGTAAACATATACAAAATAATCGTATTAATTACATAGTTTTAAACCTTGTTCGGATGTATGTACTAACATAATATCATATCATATCATAATATAATATCATAACACAATAATATAATTTGCTTACTTTGAGGTTAGATTTAATTTGTGTAAAAAAAATTACTTTTAAAGTATCATCGGATTATCATTAATTAAATTGAAATATTTTTAAATGAAGAAACATTTGTACTGTTTTACGCATCACTTATACTTTATTATTTTATAAATAGCCTACCGGTTTCGCTTTTGTACCTGTTGTGTATTTTCGTTAATTTAAATTCTAGCCCTGATGATGCTGTCAAATTCGAAACCGGTAGGCTATTTATAAAATAATAAAGTATAAGTGATACGTAAAACAGTACAAGTGTTTCGTCATTTAAAAATATGAATATTTGGAAGTTTTACCAAGCGCCGACGAAGGAAAATATCAAATATATTAAATTGAAGTTGTAAATTAAAATATCCGAACGTCGTTCCAAAATGTTCGAATTCGTGGGCTGAGATGGAGTTGAGGATGATTAAAATGGCCGTGTAGGTGTTTACGAGCTGTTCGCAATGTTACACTCGTTCACGACAAATTTGGGAACGTGTTTGTTTAAAATGGCAATATTTTTTGACAGGTTTAAATAAAGCATAAACTCAACTTTATGGGGTGGTCCCATTTTAGCGATCCTGTTTAATACTCCCCCGTGTTGGTCCGGGCTTCTTTGCAGAATAGACCATCTGCCTTCCTGCCTGGCAGGTCACTAACACCGTACATCTGACTAGGAGGTAAAGTCTCGCAGCGACTCGCCCGGATTGGTACCACCGCCTTATCTATTCCTGCCGCCATAATGCCAGCGCTTGACGTTGACGTGTTCCGGTTCGGGGTTTTAAGGGTAAGGTAGCCGGTAAACTTACTTTTGTTCGAGTTCTAACATCCCGGCCTAAGGTTGGCAACGCACTATTTCCACCTTTGGTGTCTTTACTCTCTAGGCGGCGTGAATTTATTACAATCAGGAAATCCGTCTGCTGGTTCGCCTTCCAATTTCATAAAAAATACCTACTCTTCTGGAACCTAAACACTATATTGTTTTAAAAATTTTGTGTATATTTAATAACAAAGTGAACCTTATTTCGACTAAATAAATAGTATATCTAAAAGAAGTCTAGTCGACTTGAAGTACTTATTACAAAATTAAACTATAGTTACAATACTTTAACTGCAGTTACATCATTAAAGCTGCTACTGTGTTGGCATCGAACCTGTAATAGCTGCATCGCATGACAAGGTTGTAGGGTTGCCAAAAACAGTTTAGGTAAATAAACAAACTTCATAAAATATGAAGTACAGAATTAAACTACTGCTTCGAAAACACACATCAACAGTGAAAAGTACTACTAGTTAACTTATGCGCTTCGGTTTTACACTTTTTACACTTTATACTTTTGTTTTTAAATTGGCTGACCTAATCTAAATGTAAGTGAAATGATTAATTATGTAATTACAACTCTATACTCTCTTTAAAATACATTCGGATTTCCGAAGCTTGACGAATATAGCCGAAACGCATAATTTAAATAGTATACTACACTATAACAGCAATTGCAGTATGAAAACCTGCTCTGTTGGTATAAAACTTTTGATAGCTGTATCACATACAAGAATGTAGGGCCCTTTCTATCCCATTTTGTGAAAAGAAACCTAGGAACTAAGTTATTTAATTTTACTACAAGCGTTCCTGTGGAAATAAGTTTTTAAAAAGGATCGTGCTTCAAGAAATACATATTTTTAACAATCGATGGTTGGAGAAGGACCGTATTTTGAAAAGATATACGGAATGTATTTCGATAATTCTTAAAAATCAAAAATCTTATTCCATAAATATCAAAGATAAAATAAAGTCAGTGTTATTTATAGGATTGATACAATTCATACCTACTGCATACATTCAAATCTGTTTAGGCATCTAAAAGTTAAAAAACATTTTACTCCTCATTTGCAGTGGGTGGCAAAAACAAACACAATTCAATCTTGTTTCTGCCATTTGGCAGCCCTAAGATTTGACAACACTTTGAAAGTTACTGTAGTTTTTACAAATATACTAGGTACATAGTTTTTCATAGTACTCAATATTTTTAAACTACTTTTATAAGGTTTATATATCTCTAAATTAAATAATACCAAACGTCACTTAACACAGTTTTTACCTAGTTTTATTATTTTTTAATTCTAAGAAATGCGTGATTAGATTAAATAAAACTCGCAGACATTAAAATGTAAATAAAATTTATTTGTTGTACTTTTAATTTAAGCCCTAAAATTTTATTAAACTAGAAACTTTTATGCATTAAAAATACATAAAACTTTCCTCTAGAATCAGTCACTCTATAAAGAAACGCATCAAAATCTGTTGCGTAGTTTTAAAGATCTAAGCATACATACGGACGGATAGCGGAAGCGACTTTAACACCAGGATATCGAGGCCTTACACCAAAGACGACAAATAAGTGTAGATATTTTGCAACAACGCAATTGTCTTCTAATTCCCTACTTTAGTTTTAATAAGCAAGAGATCTTTATTTTTTATTTTATTATTTATTTTTTATTTATTGGTTATTATTTGGTTTATTTTTTGGTTTAACTTTTTTATTAGAAAACTAGCTTCCGCCCGCGACTCTGTCCGCGCGGATGTCGGTCTAAAACTGAAAAAATAAGATTTTTTTTCTACGTATTTTTGCAGGATAAAATTATTCCATTTTATGCCCAGGATAATAAGGTATAATTATAGCAAGTTTTATCGAAATCGAGCAGTTACTTTTCACGAGATGCCTGAACATACAGACACACAGCAAAAAAAAATTTTTTTAATCACATATTTGTGTTTTGTATCGATCCAGTAACACCCCTGCTATTTATTTTTTCAATATTTTCAATGTACAGAATTGTCCCTTTTATAGATTTATTATAAGTATAGATTAAGGAATTTTCAGCTCTAATTCTCTAAGTCTACCATGGTTCTTTTAGTTTATTAGGATTGGGATCATGTCGGTGTAAAAACACCATCAAGTGGTCATTATCTTTTTTAAGATAAACATCAAACCGCATTTTTATTTTGTGCAAGAGATAATTAAAGATACTTTGTTTTTTTGCAACCCAAGCAGGTGCAGACTGAAGATATCCATAAGATTGATGGACATCCCTTAAACTTTTATTAAAATTGCACACTAATCGTAAATTACTAACAAACAAAAAAAAAAGAAAAATAGCGCAAATCAGGATTGTGCAGCGCGCTGTTCTCTTTGTGTCTAAAAATACCGATAAAAATAAAATAGGTCAGTGATAAAACTGCAAAAATACCGACTTTGATTTTATAAATGACGTCGTTTAAGGTGTCGTTTGAGTGTTTTTCTTAATTTCGCTGGGATACCATCATCAAATGCAGATGGGACCACCTCGGACCTTTTCAAATAAATTTTAATCACATTCAGTAAAAAATATAGGAGTAGATCAAGTTAGTCAGGGCTCCTTTGCAGAATAGATCACCTGTCATCCTGCCAGGCAGCTCGTAAAAGGCGAGCCAAGACTTTTCGTCACTAACTCCGTGATATCCGACCAAATTCGAGTCGCATTTTTGATGCAACTCACTAGTGCGGGGACACGGAACAGTAGTCATCAAAACTTCGTTTTTTTATGATATTAGAAGGCAAACAAGCAGACGGATTTCCTGATGGTAAAAATTCACGCCACCTAGAGACACCAAAGGTGGTAATGGTGCGTTGCCAACCTGAGGCCGGGATGTTAGGCCTCGAGCAAAAGTAAGTTTACCGGCTACCTTACCCTCCGAACCGGAACACGTCATGCGTTATGGCGGAAGGAATAGGTAAGGCGGTGGTACCAATCCGGGCGAGTCGCTGCGAAACTCTAACACCTAGTAAAATAATTGACAAAATTAACACCTGTTGTGGTTTTTGTTTCTATATATTATGTATTAAGCTTCTACAACTTCTACTGCTTCTACAGTAAGTAAGAAGAAAATCATTAAAGCAGTTTTGTACTTAACCACATAAATCATAATACTTTTTAAAATGCACGTTTATCAAGTTTTCAATTCTCCTGGCGCTCCCGGACTGCAACCGGTGGTTTTTTAAATCCATATCTACATATCTTTACCATAATGGAAGAACTACTTATCTATTTTTATCGAATTTTCTAGATTTGATTGAGAGTACTAGCTTAAATTCTAAGCTATGTCAAAATCGGTTAACTGGGAGCGAACATTTTTTGAATGAAAATTTTAAACAAAAAATTTGCTACAGAGATAAATGATTGTAAAATGGATTTCAATTTTACTATTATTTTATTCCACACAATGGCCGTATTTCTTTCGTATCATCACAAGTTATTGTTATGGCAAAACTATTTTGTTTATTTTAATAGCCTGTATCACATTTCGGTTTCTAAGGTCTAAGGTCTAAGTCTACGCAAGTAAATCTAACTTAGTTTCGGACAATCCAGTTCAAAAGTAATCAAGTAGTAGTAATAGTAACAATAGGTATGTATTGGCCGACATTTTCAGATTTATAATGAAGATAATGTATAATATAATAGTACCTACAGACAGAAACGTTGCTTATATTAGGTATGTAATCAAAGGATTACTTATGAGGCTAAGGCTAAAGGCTTTCTTACAAAACTTAAATCATAATGTTACTGTTCAAACGACACAACTCGTTAACGAAATAGATGTAGTTGAAATAGTAATATGTCATCCGAAACACCTCACAAAAATGCCTCTACATGATCATCTTAAGTTCGATGTGATTTAAGACAAAAGTCGGCACCGTTTCTGTAAGATTCGAAAATAAAAAAGCTATAAATAACGATTAACAAAAAGCGGTGTCATCTCGTTCTGTTATCGAAGGGCCGAGGGCACCGCTGTGGCACCGCCTTGACGGTAGCACGGCTAAGGACAAAGAAATGCGTAGAGACATCTATCTATTTCATAAACTTTTAAAAACCATCATTCTAACAATGATCTCGATTGTTCTACAATCTACACATTTGAATGAAGGAGTCTATAGCTTTATTGCAATTTAAAAATGATAAATAACACTATTATCACATATACACAAAAATTTAACCTACCGGTTCAGCTATAATGTTTTTTACTTAAGTTTATATTTAAGTATATCAAATAAAACGCTTGTAATATAATCAGCAAAGTTTAAACAATTTTTACGAGTAAAAACCAGGAAAACCTTGCCATCAGAAATAAACATACTTAACCACTTATATAATCCAATATATTTGATAGCAAAATAATATTGTCCTACGAAATAAAAAGTGTGTCCATTAAATAATATTATTTCATCAATCTATTCGTTTATTTAATAAGAATTATATAAACTTTATACACACATTCGCATTTTTATTAAAATCAAAAGTAGAAAGTCACAAGCCAAAAAAAAAACAACCAAAGAAATAAGAAGTCTACTCCACAGACGTCTGTAGTAGATATAGATAAGGCCGACGTAACCCTGCTCTCCCGGCGCCACCTTGGGGTGGGCTTGCTCGTTACTGTCGTTTTTTACTCCTACTACATTGCTTGTATCCTACTAATTTCATTAAACGATTAGGGAAATTAATGATACAGATATTTGTTTTGCGGTCACTTGTCACTTCTAACTGAGGGTTTTCATTAATATAATGAAAGATTGAATAAAGTTATTTAATCTGATGATTTTTTTACTTAATAATCTCTGCTAAATCTATAGGCTAGGTGGTAGATTTACCCCGTGTTGGTTCAGGTCAGGATGTTTTAAATAAACCGTCTGCCTTTCTGCTAGACAAGTCATTTGAAAAATCAATTTTTTATGTTGCCCGACCCGGGAATCGAACCCGGGACCTCAAGCAGTCTAGTTCATCACCCGGATTGCTAGACCACAGAGGCTATCTATAAATTTTAGTATAGAAATAAATTGCACCTCCGAAAATAACGCTTCTCTTTATCCTCTAAATCTAAATCTCGAGTTGGTACAGAGTCAACATTAACACGCGGGCAAAACCGCGGCTTACGGCTTGTTAATAATAAATTTGTATTGTTATAATTTACTAGCTGCCTGTTCCGGCTTTTGCTCGGATGGTAATTTTTGAGAAATTGAGATGTAAACTATCATATCTTTCAAGTTGGATCAAACTGCACTCGGTGTGCAATTTTTACTGAAATCGGTTAAGTTTTTTAGGAGTCCATCGCTTACAAACAACGTGACACGTAATTTATATAGTATCTTCACGCCCATATACCCGAAAACGTAGGCAGAGGCACAACCAGGGCACCCACGACTAGCCGAAGCCACTAAGTCCCACAATGTGATAGGTGGCAAGCCTATTGCCAACCGGGCACATTTCCAATCCCGACCAACATTTTTTTTATTAGAAAATCGGTAATATCCAATTTTCTTTATGTTGGCCGACACGGGATTCGAGCCCGGGACCTCATGTAGTCAAGTCCAACACCCGGACCGCTAGACCACAGTGGCGATAATTTATATATATTAAGATTTTTACAAATCTGTAACAACACATCATTCTGCTTTTATTTTGAATAATGATTTAAGTTTGTTAATTAAGTGGGACACTCAATACAAATCTTTGTAATTTGTTATTAACAAATTCAAAACCATCCGTAAAATTGTTTAGCATATGATTTCAACTTTATTCGTCTTATTAATTAATAAAGTAGGATTAAAGTTAAGTTGATACAATAGTTTGTATTACATTGTAATGAAGAGTTATACTGTTATAATACCAGGTTGAACCTTAGAGTATTTCAGTCCATGTTTGGGATCGCGTATTTACGCCAAACACAACATTGACGATACTCTAAACAGGGACTCCAAGTTTATTACAATAATATTAATTTTGTTATAAATTTATGCATTTCTTTGTTAGTACTGTTAGACAAAGGAGTTTAGAGGGCTTACATTCAGCTATGCATTAGGTGCATTACTAGAACAAAAAAACATACCGTCAAATTTAGAACCTACCCATTTTTCAAAGTCGGTTAAAAATGCCAATGGCATTAGATTCGTTCATTCGTAAAGTGGTTTCTTATTTTCAGATTCTATTTTCTAATTACCTATTTCTCATTGACTAACACCCCTAATTTAAGGATAGTTTCCTATGAAGTTAGATGCGTGTACTTTTTCAGTGAATCTTCTTTAGCGACCAATTTGTTATCACATTTCTCAGTTTCGTTCATTGATCTCTGGTTATGCTCCACACACAAAAACCACTGTATGTTATCGCCAGATTTCATACTGCGTTCTTGGTAATTTTTGTTTCGCCAGCCGCCATATTTTCAAGCTATCTCGAGAGGAGTTTGCATAACGGGCACCGCACGACATATGGTTTATTTTTAATGAAAATTCTTTAGCGTTATGATCCTCGAAAAGTGATGCTTCTTTAAAAACTTTCACTTTCATGTAGTAATACTCCGACGTCGAAGTTAGTATAATTTGCCCAAAAATAATTATTTATCATAATTATCAAATTTATACATGAATAGTGTTTTAAGCAATGTTTCTTGATATTATATTTCTATAATTGCAAGGTCTAAGTATGAAGTAGCAAGTATTCGAACATTATAATAAATCATTACCTACCTACTTATCTAGAATTTCATTTAAGATAAATGTGTCAAAACTATCATTATTAATTACCTAATATAAAAGTAATTAAATTAAACACATTTCAAACGTGTAGGGTACAATCTGTATAAATACTTTAACGTACTCAAACCAATTTATCCTCTTTAAAGACTGCAATTTATATATGTTTGTTTTTGCTAAAGTTACAAGTTTGAAAACGGTACGCGGGCCTTTGATCGGTCGGTGGCATCGACAAGTGTCGATTAGTCGCTGGGAGAAAAAGTCGACAGAAACATGTTGTCGTTGTCATGTCGCATGTCGTTTCGAAGCATGATCGGGACGTATTCAGAAATAGATTCCACGATAACGAATGAATAATTATTCAAACGGTCGCCAGTCGTTTCATTAAGCGTCGGTTTAGAATGTGTTCTTGATTTAAAACTCCTTCTAAATTTGAATTTCAAAAATGGCACGTATTGTGCGAATAACGCTCGCAGCGTTATTGAAGTTTGGGATGGATTTAGTTTTTTGAAAAAAAATAAATTTTGAAAAAGATTTCATGTTGCAATTTATTCTGCAGGGTTCAATTCAAGTTCAATTGTTTATTATTAAGGTTCAATGGTAATTGAACAAAAGCCGGATTTGCCCAGTGGGACAATTTTGACAAACTGGCCATGTACCATTACGTCTGTAAGCAGTATTGTTACAATGCTACCTACTAAGTGCTTGTGCATCAAACCGTGACCTTAGTGTAACTGTGATAAGTTCGAATTTTTAAATTGACACATTCTATTATTGAAAAAAATATTATTTAAAATCGTCACGGTAAGTCCCCTAGTGGGTAATTAAATAAGATAATTTGGCATCGATTTGCTCATAATAATAGGTAAAATATGTAGGTAACTCACAGGTTAAAAATCTGTAGGGTATACTTTTTTTAGACATAGGCGTAAGCCATTTGCATCAAGTTATCACCTGACTTCGTAAAACCGGACTTAAATGGCTCAAAATAGTCATAAGTCATCATAATCAGTCGGTGAAGCTGTGGCATCCTTAACTAAGCCCATCGAGTGAGATTTGAAGACATTTAAAAATAAACGATACTCTAAGTTGTTGACGAATACTTGCCCAATTTACCTGAACAATGTGTTACCAAAACCAAAAATGACAAATTTTACTCAATATAATGTTGCCTACACGAATTTCAATAATAGATGTATCGATTTTAATCTAAATTCCGCAAAAACTCCACCGTTCCATATTTAAAAGTAATTTCAACCTTAAATTCCTACAACGTTTCTAAACGTCAATTTCAAATGACATAAACCAATTACGTGACATCAATAAGGGAATAATTGATGAAAAGCAAATAATTAGTAAAATACGTACATACGAAACACTCATAAAGTATCTACGTGAGATGTTTGTTCATAGGGAGAAAGGCAGAACGTGGTACGTCGTTAATGAGTTGATACCAGTTCTAAGTAATTAATCGGGTTAATAGACAACCTTTAAACTGTTGAAGACTTCGTTCCTAGAAACTTCGAGAACCTTTGCTGTTTAGATTTTAATTTTTCAAGTATTACACGTATGGCCATTAGCCGGACGGAAAAGTAAGTTTGTCGTGTCTGTGTTTGCTTGTCTGTCTGTGTCATCATAGCTCCTAAACAAATGGATCAATTGCGATTTTTATTTTTGTTTGAAAGCTGATATGGAGATGGTTTTTAGCTACAGCTTACAGCTTTTTACATCCAGCGATTATTAAAAATTTTAAATCGCATAGCAAGTAATCACAAAGCGCTATCTAAACTAAAGCAACATGTTTTTTTGTATTTCTTTGTGTTTTATATTCAATACAACCACAAAAAATATCCTATTTAAATTCGATCGAATTTGTGATGATTGTAGAGTTCCAAATTTAAATGTAAGTAGTACCTAAAGCTATGCTATTTTATCAGATTAAGGCATTTTGAAATAAATCCAAAAACGTTATTGTTGTAAGAGATGAATGAGACAAACAAAGAAGACGCGTAATAGGTACGTAAGCGTAAGCGGAGGGTAAGGTAGCCGGTAAACTTACTTTTGCTCGAGGCCTAAAATCCCGGTCTAAGGTTGGCAACGCATCATTACAAACTTTGGTGTCTCTAGGCGGCGGGAATTTCTTACCATCAGGAAATCTGTCGACTTGTTTGTCTTCCAAAATCATGAAAAAAAAAGTGTGTGCGTGTACTAGCGTACACTCGTAAGAAGTGAAGAAGTGAAACTTCTTTATTCCGTTATTTTTCAAAAAAAAAATTTACTATATGCAACTTTACAGAAATTGGTTAAATAAAGTTTATTGTCAATCCCTACTCCGCTGGAGAAAGTAGGTATACTTCGAATCACGCGTGGTAGGGATAAGAACAAAGATGGCGCGTAACGGAAAAATGTGACGCGTAACGAAAAAATGATACACTAAATTTTTTTCTAACCCCGATAAAGAAGTTTCACTTCAATGAATATGTAAATAGTAAACTAATCAAATATGACATTGAACACCAGAATGTATGAAGGAGTATGCCAAATACAGGCAAAACAATCAATTTGTTGAATTGAATATCAAGTACCAAGGCAAAAATACTATTCGAAGCAGATTTTAATAAAATAAAAACATGGCTGAAAATAAAAATATGGCGGGAATACGGCGTGTACGCTACAAAATGTCGCGTATTGACGTGGAGTGGCTCTACGATATCATGGCCGAATGCGAAGTCCTTTACTTTGTTTATGGTTCTCCCATTTGTTACATAATTGAAGCACCGCTGCAAACAACGAGTTCAATTTCATTGCTTAAATCTAACAAAATTAACACACCAGTAACTCTTTAAAACCACTCGTATCTTGTTTAGATACATTTGGGATCCAATGATATATCGTATTAACAACAAAACACTAAAATGCATTTATTGATAACACTGGTCTAATACTGGTCTCATTTTGGTGCCTATTTTATACTTGATTTTGGGTACATTTGGTGAGCTGATACGAGAAATCTAGTTTTTTCATATCAGCAGTTACTGTTTATAAAATCGAAAAGAAATACATATTTTAAAAAAGTTTTAATTTATTTGAAATAATACAATAAAAAAAAATTTGTGATTTTCTTGAGTGAGATTGTCCTGGATTTACACAATAAATGTCATAAAAGTAATTGTAACACAGACCGATTTCGAATAAAACCAGAAAAAAATTTAAAATGAGAACTGTAGGTAAACTAGAGCTGTCAGCTGACATCTAGTAGCAACAATGTAATTCATACTATCTACTTTACTGACTACAGATGCGAACAGAGCTGCACGAAACCAAATTTTTTTCTGTAGGCCATTACACTGGCGGAGTAATTAAGTAATTATACAAAAAAACATGTCATCTCAGTGTGTGGCCGCGATTCTGATCGGAAATATATAAAACCTATAAATACACGTTCATAATTTATTTCTAATTACGCCATATACCTAGTCTTGCCATAAATATTGTAATAAAGAAAAAAAATATTTTTTTAACTGCAAATAACATATATTACTTTTACAGTGTGTTAGTTTAATACATAAAT
>NJDD01006777.1:2910-16624 GCA_002245505.1 Calephelis nemesis | reverse complement strand
AGAAAACACAATGAACAATCGTATAAAAATGACAGATTCGAAATTCAAATGTAATATTTTTTTATTTTTAAGTGTAACAGTATTTATGGCCAGACTAAGTATTATAAGCCTCTATAAGTGAAACATACCACTTTTGTAACTATCTAACCTCGAAACTCGGGTAAGTAGGAAGTCTTTATAATAGAAAAAGAAATCATCCCTTGAGGTCTCACTTATCCAGGTTTGACTGTGGTTATATAAAGAGTTGTACACTTGGTTGTTCTTGGTGTCAACTGCTTTACAAGTTTGTTCTTAATTTTCAATTAAAGTTCAATCGCTTCTAACAACCGTTCCGTAATTACTTACAAATGCAATCCGAATATTTTTTTAAAGTTTTCGTCTTAAATTGTAAAACAGATAAAATAAATCTTGGTATAATTTCAACCCTTTGAGAAACTGATATTTCAAGGCGTTTTCACGACAAATATAAATGACATATAATAAAAGATAAGTGATAAGTGTCGAAACTATGAAAAACAGCTAGTAATAAATAGATTCTTTGAATTTAACAACAAACTTTAGGCCTAAAACGGTATCGTCGCGCGCCAAAAACAAAATAAAAAATATGGCGGCGTATCCGACAAAATGTCGGGAATGTATCCACGTGGAGTGGCCCCACGATCTCATGGCCGAATGTAAAGGGCCAATTCTTTGCTTTATTTTGGATGTCTCCCATTTGTTATACATAAAACATATAGGCTTCCTATCGCGGCATCGCAACCATCAGGGAATTTAAAGACGGCGCCACTGACTCGACTCGCTGTGTACAGGCCGATACTAAACTCATTCATTTTTATACTAATATATAGATGTAGATATTTTTTAAGTTAACCAGAAAAACAAACTACTATTGTGATTTTTTAAGGGCAACAAGTAGAAAAGACATTTTTTGAAGTGAAAACTTCTTAAGTGGCGTTGCGCACTTTTTTGTGAATGGGTAAACACTTCTAAACTCGCGTCAGGACACGTGACCTTATCTAAAATGACAGATGGAGAGTACACAGCCGGCCACAGCGCGGCGTAGGAGAGGAAGTACCCCCATCTCTTTTTACACCGCGGCGAATACTTTTGCCTGCGCCTGCTGTTTAGTTTAGACGGCGCAGGCGCTTGCGCAAATGTTCGTGTTGTCATGTTTGTGTACGATAGCACAATAAATGAATATTGTATTCTACCACATAAATTATAGTAATTTAATTAAAATGAGTGCAAAATTGTTCCATAACCATTCCAAAATATCAAAAATGTACAACGTTAATATTCACGTTTTCACTTCTGCCGGCACTTACGGATTTCAATCCGTCGTTTTCTTATATATATCAAGTTTCAAGTTGACAGGACTTTTCCTCTTAAATTTAGGTAGCGTTCACCTACATAAGAGTTGTTGGGAACACCTATATAAGAGCGAAACTTTAAACATCCTGTATAGCATTTGGGAACTGAACCAAGCAGAGGAATGCGTCGCGACATAAACTTATGAGTTAGGACCAACGTGTTTTTGTGTACTCGTTGAAATGGCGACCGATGCGGAAAATTAAATATTATGGCCACAAAATTATAAAACTATTTTAATTAGCTGTTATATTTAAGGTGAGTAAATTGTATAGTTATTATAACATGCCATTTACCTGGGGCATCTCGTTGGTTACTTTGTGGCTAGTCCTATCTTTCCACCTCACATCCAAACGGCAGAAACCTCCGATTGCTATTACGATTGTGATGGAGTAGTACTAATCTGTCTTTTGTTAAGTGAAATATCACTATTCACATTTATTTAGTCATTAATGGTCGCACTCAAAGACGTTAATAAATTTTGACTTAATGTCTGTCTTAATGGCAAGTCTAACCCCAAAGTCAGCAGATTATATGCTTGCCGCAACGCACCCCCTTTGGTATCTCTAGGCAGCGCGAATTTCTTACCATCAGGAAATCGGTCTGCTTGTTTGTCTTCCAATTTCACAAAAAAAAATGTTTATTCACGCAAACTCCTTACCTACTTAGTAAAAAAAATACATAGTTATATGTCTTCACGGAATCCTGTTGACTTTTATACGGCTTCTCATTAATTTCTGGTACAGCAGGATAATCATAAATCCCCGTGTTGGTCCGAGATTCTTTGCAGAATAGACCATCTGCCCTTCTTGCCAGGCAGCTCGTAAAAGACGAGCATAGGCTTGCCGTCACTAACACCGTGACATCTGACTAGGTGGTAGAGTTTTGCACCGACTCGCCCGGATTGGTTTCACCGCCTAACCTATTCCTGCCACCATAACGTCATGACGTGTTCAGTGCCAGTTCGGAGGATAAGGTAGCCGGTAAACTTACTTTTGCTGGAGGCCTAACATCCTGACCTCAGGTTGGCAACGCACCATTACCATCTTTGGTGTCTCTAGGCGGCGTGAGTTTCTTACCATCAAGAAATCCGTCTGCTTGTTTGCCTTCCTATAGCATAAAAAAACCTACCTACCAAGTCCAACCAATCTACCAAGAGTCTTAAGAAATCTAGTTAACGCACCGTAAAGTCTTAGGTTTAGTTAACATTTACTTATAATCATCAGGAAACCTATGTACATGTTTACCTCCAAATAGACTATTTCAAACACACTCTAAAACCCGGTGAAGTAAAAACCGTGAAGTTGGCAACACATTATTAAAAAAAACACGCTGTGCTTTAAATGGCAAACTTTACAAATAAATTAAACAAATGAATTATCAAACTATTTTAATTAAGCGCCCTGTTTTAGATAAGTATTAAAGTTACACCGGAGTTAAACTATAACTACCATTATAATTTGTTTATATAAGTCACAGTTAATGATTTTTTATTGTTTTAGTTTTTATTTAAACTGGTTACACGTTTAAAGTTATCACGGAATTAAGTATGAAGGGTTCCGCAAAGCGTGACTTAAACTAACATTGAATAATCCATACTAATTTTATAAATGTGAAAGTCTTTTGCTCTTTCACCGATAAATTACTAAATCGATTTTGATAAAAAAACTATACACTAGCTTCCTGTTCCGGTTTCGCTCGGATGGTAATTTTTTGGTCATAAATTGAGATGTAAGCTATCCTATCTTTCAAGTTGGATCAAACTGCACACGGTGTGCAAATTTGATTGAAATCTGTTAAGTAGTTTAGGAGTCCATCGCGGACAAACAACGTGTCACGTAAATTTATATATATTAAGATAGCTAAAGATTCGAGTTCAAAATATAGGCTACTTTTTTAATATCAACCCCCAAAGGACTGTCACAGGGGATGAAATTTTTTATGAAAATCGTATATAATATATTACGCTGATGAAGTCGCGGGCAAACAGCTAGTTGCTTCTATATTGAACTAGTGGTCGCCCGTTGGTCGAAATTAGACCATAACAAATTTTAATATCTTGTCGATAAGAGCGCCATCTGTGATATTTTATCGTTATCATCAACATATTTGTTTGTGTGTGTCAAATGGATGGAAGTGTGGGTAATGTTTTATTTATTGATTTCATATACTTTATAGAAATTATTATTGAAAAATATTAGCGTTATGCACTTCTCCTACGCATAAACTATAAGTGTGCCAAATTTTATGCTCCTGCGTCCGCGCAATTTTCGTAAAAGGGGGTCCAAAGTTTTGACATCACGGATTAATATATAGATTACATTGTTAGTGTTGGTTTAATACTCAAAGATTATATCATATTTTGGCAATATTATTTTGCCGTTTGCATTTTCCCCAGGAAACAGCAAACTAATTGAAATTCTTGAACATTTATATAAGTTAAAGACCTCAGTACTAGAAACTAGTTTTCATTTAGGTTCTGGCTCAAGCGTTAGTATTTGCCATTAGTCAAGTTGAAGTTTGCTTCAAATTACCTAATTCAACAAAAACTGATTAAAACTATTCAAAATTAGTCACAGTTTTCAAATAAAGTTATGTCAGTGTCTTAAGTAAAGCGGTGGCCTCGTTAAGCCGGTAGTAAACATGCCTTCCAGCAAAGGTTACCTTGTTTTCGACTTCAGAATATTATTAATTTGGATTAAATCTACGGTCCAGACGGATGCAAACCAATGTATACAAACAGTATTTGCAACCGTCTACAACCCCTATAACTCAAACTCATTTTATCAGATTTCGAGGCAACGAGAAAATACACGATAAAATATTTTTTTTATTTGTGCACTTTCATTGAACAAAATTGTACAAAATGCCACCAAATTCGACTAATTTCACTCAATATAAAACGAGATTTTGTAATTATGGCGCCAAAACTCCACGCACCCAGTTCACATTCACGTCACACACACAGACACACACGCACACATTCACATCAGTCACGTTACGAGGTTACATAGCCCCAGACGCACGCACGCATGCGTACACATCAGCCAAATGTTAAATATGTGGCTTACAAATGTGTAATAATTAATGCGAAGTTTTTGAAAGTTTATTTACACCCGAAGATGTAAAGGCATAAAAGCAGGGCACCCAGGATTAGCTAATAAAGGAACTTTTTAGTCCCACAATGTGAATGTCAAATCTATCGCCAACCGAGAGCTTCACAAATCCCAGAAAATGTTGTTTTTATTAGAAAATTGAAGAAACACATTTTAAATTGCCCGGCCTGGGAATAGAACCCGGGATCTAAATAATTACCTCAATAAAAATTACAACTCAACAATTTATTTGTTTTTAATAGTATTGCAAAAGAATAATGTGAAATTTATAATTTTCAATAAGCTATTCGTAGTATAGCTAAGAAACGTCCATTCCTTTAGGAGTTGTGATGCCACAGACACACACGCACACACATATATACACACAGACACGACAAACTTATAACACCCCACTTTTTACATCGGAGTTTAAAAATAACAAGCACAAAACTTCTAAGGCAAAAACAAATGTGCAGAAAGATGCTGAAGGGCAGTTTTTTTCAATCTAAACACTAAATGTATTTGAATTAAATTTTCTAATGAATTACTTTTAAATATGTATTAACCTAAATCATTTATTATACTTTTAGCGTTTTTTAAAATATGTACATTCTTACATTTTAAATTACGACTCGAGCTTGGCCGCTTTTTTATTTATTAAGGACATTAAATTTTATGAAGTACAATGTTGTGTTTATGTATATTGCTACAAATTCTATTGTTTTCAGTTTAAGAATTATAGAAATTTTTGACATTGTTACATATTTTCTGTCATAAGGCTTGAATATTTTTTAAAAGGAGTATTTTTATGGTAAATAACCATAAAGTACCTACTCGTATTTACAGGCCCAGCAGAGCTTAAGTGTTTATTTAGTTTTAGCTAAAGCAATAAACATGTATTGTCTCACTTTGTGTTTTTTTTTAAGATGGTCTTAGATAGTTTTCTGACTACAGTAGGTATGTTCCTAATGATATCAGAATTTTTGGTTGGGTAAAGTGCATACCTTGAGAAGCCTGACATTTAGTTCTATATGCTAATCGATTAGGTTCGATATCCAACTGGTAGAGGTAATTGGTAAATATGGCCCTCATTTTTGCATCTGTGGTAAAGCTAGTACTATTTTGAATATTAAAAAAATGAAAGAAATGTGGAAAGAATGACAGATGAAAGATTGACAAAGCGGATATACAATGCGAATGTGGATTGATATAGTAGGTTTTTTAAATACATAAAGTGATAGAAGAGAAAGGTTTATATGTATATTCCATAACTGTGCGAAGTCGGGGCGGGCCGCTAGTTTTAATATAAAATGCTCTACATGGTTAACGTCTTGGTGGTGCGTGACTGCGGACGCTATTACGTTTTTTAGCTTTTTTTTTCACACGCCACCTGTTTATCATTCACCTCAGACCCCGTTCCCATCTTAGAATACGTGTAATGATTAGTTACTGAGAATTGGGGTATTAACAAATGAGCCGTCTCAAGGACTACTTCTTTATAACTGACTTTGAATTGGTTTTTTTCCGTTACTTCTAATAATTGGGGTAAAGGGCATTGATTTGTTTAACTTAAAAAAAGTATCTTCACTTAACGAGATAGGCAGAGGCATAACCAGGGCACGACTAGCCAAAAGTCTCCCCACATCCCCAAGGAGATAGGAGGCACAACCAGGGCACCCACGACTAGCCGAAGACACTAAGTCCCACAATGTGATAGGTGGCAAGACTATCGCCAATCAGGCACATATCTAATCTCAAGCAACGTTATTTTTATAAAATTAAAAATACACATTTTCTAATATTTTTTGTTGCCTGACCCGACCCCAAACCCGAGACCTCCAGAAGTCAAGTCCGACGCCGGACCGCTATGCCACAGACACGATAATCGTATAACTTAGGTATGTTAGGATTCCGTAGTCCGTACTCAACTATAAATATGCTTTTAGGTTTTAGAAATTGTTCAAGTTGGGCCGATTTAAAAGATCTCATTTGACACTTTAACGAAATATGACAGTATGTCTTTCAATGTTATAATTTCATTGCTAAGGGCCACTTGCACGTTCCTGGTTTAAGTCTTTAACATTGAGTTAACGTCTAACTCGGGTTAAATCACCTTATATTTGACAGTTTAACTCAGTGTCAAATGTAACCCGGGATTGTGCAAGTGGCCCTTAGAGTTAGTATTGCCGATTTGCTTAACCTTTCCATTTTACAATTTAATACATCATCATATACATCATACCTATTTATTGTACTAATATTTCATTTATATTATATTTTATTTATTTTGTATCGACAAATATTTATGAGATTGGCATTTGTCAGATGTAACACATTGACCCAACTTTAGTATTACAAAGAAATTAAGATTTAATAGAATTGAAATACGAAAACGCTTTTTTCGGGTACTTCCTTCACCTTCGTATTTTTACTTTTGTGCATCTTATTGCGTAGAGTCTCACTGGCTTAAGTATTTCTTAAATATTAAAGGATTATTATTATTATTTATACCAAACCCGCTGTGCAAGTTCAAGCTGCACTTTCGCTAAATTTTCATAAAAGCCACATAAAGGTTTCAACAACTTAACCTCAAATTTAATTGTCCCTCTATTTAACACGAATTTTATTGAAGCGAAAACGTCGTTAGCGGCGTTGCGCTCTTTTTTTGGAATGGGCAAAAACTTCTAAACTCGCGTCAGGAAACGTGACCTGATCGAAATTTCGTAAGACGGCGCAGGGCGCTTGCGCGAATGTTCGTGTTGTCATGTTTGTGTACGATAGCACAATAAATGAATATTGTATTCTACCACATAAATGACAGCACTTTCATACTGATAATTAACGCAATCGCGCAAAATTATTCCCTAACCATTCCAAAATATTAAAAATGCAAAACGTTAATATTTAAGTTTTCACTTCTGCCGGCACTCCCGGAGTACAACCCATCCTTTTTATTTCAGAAGAAAGTATTGATTGATTAGAGTAATTTAAGTATTGTGCATGTAGTGTTTATTGGTGCCATGCCAAACTTACTTACTTCCTTAGTGTCTTCGGCTAGTCGCGGGTGCCCTGGTTGTGCCTCTGACTACCTCTTCGGGATATAGGCGTGAAGATTCTTACTTACTTACTTAAGGGGAAACTTAGTAAGGAAAGTGGTCCACCTCTTTTAATAAACTTTAAAGCTAGTAATATAAACATTTACATTTATCACACAAAAATGCAGTACATATGAACACTTATGACAGAAATCGAACCTAAGCCTTGTTAATGATAAACATTAGCTAGTACCCGTAAACGCTAACCGGCGAAAGTCTAGAATAAAAACTCATCAATAACATAAAAACTGTGAATAACAATAGTGTGATTAGTAACATAAAAAGTGTGAATAATAATAGTGTGATTAATACCATAAAAAATGTAATTGCTCTGATAAAAAGTGCTAGATACAACGATGTTAGCAAACAAATCTTTTTGGATCGCGTGCATTTAAACACTAGATACATATAAAAATAATCGCTTCGCCACTTGCAAGCGTCAATTCAATGTTCAACACCTATTTATTATGTTAAAGACTTATTCACTCGACATTTAACTTATCATAGTGCATGATAATAGAAATAAAAAACTACACTTTATAAAATAAACAGGAAATTAGTTGCCAGCATTAAATTGCAATTTATAATTTAGTTTTTTCCCTGACACGCCATCAGTTACACAAATCAATTTATACTTCAAGGTGGCAGAATCGTTTGAAATAGTTAAGCTAGCCAGCGAGCCAGCCAGCAAGGCATCCAGCTAACCAGCCAGCTAATCAACTTGACAGCCAGCCAGCTAGCAGTATATTTATTTATAAATTGTTAGATCCTTTTTGATTGTATTTCGAATTATTGGTATAACGTTGTTGTGCTGACTGCTTTACAAATGAAAATTTAAAATTGTAGAAAACTGATTTCCAGTGAAATTTACACGTGTATAGTTTGCATACTTCGTATCATCAAGGCTTAGTAAAATTCAATTCCATAAACAGAATCATCTCCAAATTACTAATTGGTAATCTGTGGAGATATTTCCTTGTTTAGAAGTTTGTATGTATGCTATCACGTCTAAGGGCCGAAACACATAACCGCGTTGTGGCGCCGCGCTGTTTGAATCAGCAGTAGCGTCACTGCCAATTGCAGTGGCTCTTCACTATTTATAAACTGTTAGAAGGGCTATTTAATAAGACACTTAAATATAGCGAGATATTTATTACTCTTCGACTAGCAACAGAATGGGCTTCGCCACAGCTACAGCAGGCATTTTAAAGTATCGGTATAAAGGAAGTGGTCATTATCATGAACATTCATATTAAGACTATTATTTCATTAAATCACTTCCGCTTAAAGAATAAATTACAAAAAAAGTGACTTGATTACTTTCTCACAGTGTTAAAATAAATTATACAAATATTTATAAATTCAAATGGCACATTTTAAATATTACGAAAACCAAATGACAATTACATGATGTTATTAAAACACAAATAATGTCACTGTGCAAGCACAGATTAGTTTTTTAGCACAGATTAGATTTAGTGTTTCTACATTTAAATGGATTGAAAGTTGATAATAAAATTATAACAAATAAATATTACTAACAATACTTAAAACAGTAAAACATTTTTAATAACACATAAGCAATAAATTTCTCACTATGGTCCATGGCAGAAAAAAACGTCTATGACGCCGCAACGCAAACCGACGACTTTACAACACGGTTATATGTCTTGGCCCTAAACGCCTAGACAAAATTTAATTAAATTAAGCATTGGACACTATGATATGATACGTAGGTTGCATTTTATTAAAAAAAGTTTCTTAAGATTCTAGATACCTAAAGAGAAAGCTCCCCGTGTGAGTCCCGGTCCGGTAAGGAGAATAGACCATCTGCCACACTGGCTTCATAAGAACACTGGTTTATTTAAAAGTCAGTACCAATTAAATCACGGGTAGAGTTATGTGCAACTTCCCTGATTAAGGTAACCGCCTCACCTATTCCTGGCGGCATAATGTTTCGAACCCGGAGGGTGGGGTAGACGGAAAACTTGAATTGGCCTTACATTCCTGCCATATCCATCCATCTATAACATCTATGGTGCCTATAGACCATGTCTCTTACCATCAAGAGACCCGTGTTTTTTCTCTGATTTCTCAAATAAAAATTTTACTAGTTAGATTTGAATAGGACCACTTTTCTTTTACTTATTTACTTATCTTCAAGAAATTCTACTATAAAACACTAATGTTAAGGCAAAGCAAATTCAACCATATAAAATACTAGCGGCCCGCCCCGGCTTCGCACGGTTATGAAATATACATATAAACTTTTCTCTTCAATCACTTTATCTATTTAAAAAAACGCATTAAAATCCGTTGCGCAGTTTTAAAGATTTAAGCATACAAAGGGATATAGGGACAGAGGAAGCGACTTTATTTTATACTACGTAGTGGAGATGAAACTACAGGTAATAAATTAACTGGCAAGTTCTTAGTTATTGAAACGCAACTTTTTATTAAATTACAAATAGGTAACGTAAACGTAATATCGTGGTATTGCCACCATTCAACCAACAAATATAGATGCAGACTGTTTTTGCTTCATTACAAATACGGCAGTAACGCGTCTTCTATATAGCATAAAAAATAATGGCAACACTCAAAGTCCATAGCTTTACCTGCACGTCAATGGTCCAATCTGCTATCTAGTTTTTCAATTGAATTTCGAATACGTCCTCCTCTTCAATTAGTCTTTAGTTTTTTTGGGGATACGAGAGTGAAGATACTTTTTTTTGTTTTATTATAAGATATTCCGGATATAGATCGAATCCGCCCATCTTCCACAGTAGCCTCGAACCCCATTCATTTACAATCACATGAGTTGCCATTTACAAAAAGATGACCACGTCAAATATTGGACTGGAGAAGTCTTCTTTCTTTCTTTAAGTTTTGGCCTTCACGTTAGTATTTTGCCATTAGTCAAGTAGAATTTTGCATCAAATTTTATTTCAATTTTATTCAATTATAACTAGTCATCAGTAAGTCCTGTCAGGCTCTTGGGTAAAGTGGTGGCCTCATTACCCAAGCTTATGTAATGAGATTTCTTCATGAATATTTCATTTGTGCACTTTCACTGAACAAATTTGTACAAAATGACACCTAAATTGATTAATTTCACTCAATATCGACACGAAATTCAATAATTATGAAAAAACTTCGACCATCTTTTCTCTCGATGGCGCCAAAAAAGACTGTAAAAGTCTAAAATGAATTTTATTACTTGATTTAGAAAAGGTCACCTATCACTATGCGAGTCCGTGTTAATAAACACATTATCTTTCCAACGATAAGTTCGGACAGCACCCTCACTGTTTCTATCATTAATATCCGGGTCGGCGTGATTATTGTCGAATTATTGTAATCATACCAGAAAACGTTCATCAATACGTCTCCATTCTTAGGAAGAAAAGTATGAATAGAAACTTAAGGTGACGGTAGTGGAAGTAGTCGAGCTTTTACCATGAGTTGGTATAGGTTACGTTCAGTAATTGATATATCGAAATCTATAGCGCCTTTCTTTTAAAAAACTAATTCTTTTAGCTACCGGTAGAGGCGCTGTTTAAAGTTTTTATACAAATATTTTACGTAGACGCTTGCGAGCACAGTAAACTCGACGAACCTGAAACACACACACGAGGCAAAGGCACACGAGTTAGTGTAGATTACGTTCAGTAATTGATATATCGAAATCTATCTATAATTGATATTTCGCTTTTGGTGTAAAAATTTAGTGATCTTAGTTACCGATAGAGGCGCTGTTCAAAGTTTTCATACAAATAATTTACAGAGACGGTAACGAGTATAGAAAGAAAGAAAATATATTTTTTGCGGAATATGCGTGTTGAATTTGTTACAAAATTTTTTAATCTTTCCAACATATTCTACCACATTGTGGTGTGCAAATAATTTAATATTTTTATAAGTGACTAATTATAGTTACACACAATGTTTTAATATTCATACGAACAAATAGTTTTATTCTTATTACTATTCTAGTTATAACTTACAAATAATTTTAAAATTATAACAAAATTTAGCCCTGTCTACCGTAAAATACCATACCATACCATAGTAATGAACTCATGGTAGGGGGGATCTGAACTTACTAGAAGTAGATATATACGGTAAACTATTGTCACTGGATTGCATGACATGAAGACTTTGTGTCTCTGGTATAATTTTAATATTTGTACTTCTTAGTGTAATATCTTAGACCGAGTTTTGCCACAAAAATTTTCAGCTAAAATAAGTAACTATTTAACATTTACAAGCATCAGTTAATTAACTACTGATTTTTAACCCTAATCATTTGACAAAACAAACTTTTATCAATGAAAAACAAAAACTACTAAAAATATTCTAGGATTTAGAAGCACTATTTTCAATTTCCCCGTGTTGGTCCGGGCTCCTTTGCAGAATAGACCATCTGTCTTCCTGCCAGGCAGCATAAAAAGGCGAGCATAAGCTTACTGTCACTAACACTGTTACATCTGACTAGGTAGTAGAGTTTCACAGCGACTCGTTCGGATTGGTACCACCGCCTTACCTATTTCTGCCGCCATTACGTCAGTGCTTGCTATTGACCTGTTCCGGTTCGGAGAATAAGGTAGACACCATTGTATAATGTTATAGGTAGGTCACTGTCCTTTGGCCAGATTGTTAGTCTTATTGTGTAACTCTACCCGGCTACCAGACAGAAACATGGCCACAGTAATAGTTAAGGCGGTGCATCCCCACCCGAGGAAGTTGCTGAAAAGCAACTCTACCGCTTGAAAGTCTTATTTAGTAATGACCACTGACCACTACTCATACTATACGAGTCCTGGACTGTAGAATATGGTCTATTTTACTGGATCCGAACCAACACGGGGAAAGAATAAATTTAATGAACACACATCTAATATCAGTCAGAAATTGCCTGCCTCTGCAGGATTCGAACCCCGGACTTACGCAAATGATTGTTAGGTGGGGAAAGGCGAGTACGCTAGCCACTTGCCCACCCAGTCGGTCTAACATAAGTATGAATAACGAATAAGAATAAATGAACACACATCTTGATATCAGTCAGAAATTGCATGCCCCAGTCAGGATTCGAACGCCGGACCTTAACAACCATTTATTAGGTAGCGAAAGGCGACTACACTAGCCACTCGACCACCCAGTCGGTATACCATAAGTATGAATAATGAGTATAGATGTGTTTTTCTTTCCATCATTAATATCCGGGTCGGCGTGATTGTTGTCAAATTATTCCAATCACATCTGACGAGTGTTCATCAATCGACGCCTAATAACTCAGATGTTTCGGGCGAAGATCTGAATGTGTGCGTTGACGGAATCCATATTGTTGAATTAGCATCAACTTTGTTTCCTTGTTACATTTGCAATTGTTATTAGTTCTAGGAGCCAGTGAGTCTGTTTTGGAGGTTATGGTGATACCGGATGTCGAAATCAGGGTTCCTCGAGTAAGAATTTAAATATCATCCATGGATTTTATAAAAGCAGTTTCATGCAGCTTTGCCTGCGTAACTTGGCTTCTACTGCACCGATTTTGATGAAACAAAGTCTATGCCACCCAGGGATTATGCAGCATTCTAAAGGTGAAAGAGTTTTTGAAGTCGGTTTAGTAGTTTCTTAGCCTATTCATTTCAAACAAACAAACAAATAATCAAATCTTTTCTCTTTATAATAATATTAGCATAGACATATAGATAGAAATTAATATTGTTTTAGACATAAAGATGTTAGTTTGAAGACTGGGTGGTTACGCCTTTTTTTAAACAAGGAGGCGGATTTCCTGATGGTAAGAAATTCACACCGTCTAGAGATAATGGTGGTATAGGTGGTAATAGTGCGTTGCCAACCTGAAGCCGGGATGTTAGACCTCGAGCAAAAGTACCTAAGCTTACCGGCTACCTTACCCTTAGAATCGGAACACGTTAACGGCAAGCAATGGCGGCAGGAATAGGTAAGGCGGTGGTACTAATCTCTACCACCTAGTCAGATGTTTCGGTGCTACTGACGGTAAGCCTATGCTACCTTTCGTTTGATGCTGGATTTTCAATTCCCATGCATGTTTCATTGAAATCAGCTTAGCAGTTTAGCAGTAAAAACAGACTCGCATCATTTACACGATCACAAGGACAATGATTAATT
>NJDD01006776.1:0-11739 GCA_002245505.1 Calephelis nemesis | reverse complement strand
ATAATAACCGATATTCGTTTGGGTTTAGTAGGCCCTATACAGCTTCTACATTTCCTTGCTATGGCATCAGATGTAGATATTGCCGTGATTTGTTCTACAGAAATGGCGGCACAAATTGCATGAAGCCATTTGTTGCATTGCAAACCTGGTATTTTTTTATTTATAACTTTGGAACACTTTGCATACTTCACCATTTTTAATAATTAAACTTTTTAAATAGTTAAGTAATAACTGGTTTTTGGATATTACAGAGTAAACTACATAAATCTTTCCGTAACACATTTATTGCGTATGACCAATATGGCGACGCGCGGACGACTGACTCTATAATTTGTAAACATATTGGATTTTATTTTTGAGGTTTACTGTTTTTGTATCGATTTAATTTGAAGTTCAATGTATAAAATTTAGTTATTTGCAAAATTGAGTATTGTATTTTCCGTTATTTTTTCAGTCGGTATGTCAGTTTGAACAAAAGTATATAAGTAACCTCCAGTTTAATTTATTTGGTTGCGAAACTGCCACTAAGTAAATTATGAAGTTTAAGAGTAACTTCTGGTTGAATTTATTGATTTTTTGTTTGTGAGCATAAATATGTTGTAAACAAGTATTAACGAAATAATATCCTGGTTGCCGAAGTTTCTTCTCCTACCTGGCTAGGTTTGGTAATGATAGTAGTTTACGGTAAATAAGGTTACATTTATTTACATTTCAAAATTGTCATTTATAATTACTTAATCTTGTAATTTATATAAATCATAAACACTAAAATGTAATATTAGTGTTATTAAATAATATTTTTTATAAATATTAAAATATTTGCACGCCACATGGTGGTAGAATATGTTGGAAGTTGGAATGCTTAAACAATTTTGTAACATCTATTTAACACACTTATTCCGCAAATAAATATTTTACATTTAATTTCATTTCAGTAATCGACTTCCATTAATATCTCAAAAACTTTTTTACCGATTTTGATGAATTTCTATGGGAATACATTATTCTTTTGAATGCAAGAAATATTAAAATCGGTTCATAAACCATCATCCCTAATGCCGGATCAATAGATAGCACGTGATCACCGTTGACGAAGTCTACGTTTTATTTGGCATTATTCTTTTGAATGCAAAAAATATTAAAATCGGTTCACAAACCATCATCCCTAATGCCGGATAAATAGATGGCGCGTGATCACCGTTTGGGGCTTGTTGTCAAGTCTAGATTGGAAGCAGTACTGGTGCACCATTGAGGACATATTTCAAACGCCGGGATATTGCTCCAACATGCCGTTTAATCGTTTCAAACTGTTTCAACGACAATTCCGACATGTTGACTCAAAATCTCAGCGTCTCCGAGGCAAAACTACTTAAGATTTCGCCAATAGTAACGCATTTAAATTCAAAATTTCAAGCCGTGTACAAGTTGTCGCAAAACATCTCTTTGGATGAAAGTCTTCTTTTGTGGAAAGATTGGTTTGACATGAACACAATCTTTTTTTTCAACAATGCTGATAAGGTAGGAATTAAGACTTATGAGGTCTGTGAATCGCAAACCGGCTAGTTGTGGCGGTTTAAGCTTTACACTCATACCAGAGCAACCTGAAGATATATTAAGCGCCTTCACACCAGCCTTAGTTCTCAGACTTTTATATGGTCTTGAGAATGTTACACACACGGTGTGGATGGACATCCATTATAATTCTCCTGCTTTAGTACGGAGCCTCAAATGTTTGGGCTTCGATTGTATAGGGACTTTGCGAACGAATCGCCAGTTCGTTTCCGAGGCCCTACGCAATTTGACCAGAGATAATACGAGGGAAGGCGAATTTTACAGGTTCACCTTGGGAGACGTCGGTGTCACGGTATGAAGGGATAGCAACCGAGTTGCTATGATATCCACATACCATGGGAACGACGTCTCCAATAAACATGGCTTGATCAAACACATCGTAATATTGGATTACAATACTATGATGGGCGGGGTCGATAACAAAAATCAAATGTCCTTATACCAAATTGAAGGCTTCGAAATGTCAGCGTACTAAACTCGTATATTATGCATAGAAAATTCGCCCCCTGCCCCCTCCCACAGAAATTTTAGAACGGCTTTGGTGAGTGCCCTTCTTTGGAAACATTCCCGAACGAAAAGTCTCCCCATCTCCCCCTCATCTCACACCCACACCGAATGCTTCTTTTCACTTGATCCACTACATCGCAGAGTACCCCTTGGTTTCATCCCAGCGTCAGCGATTGCTCCGGCAATGCGTTGTACAACAAACGGGTACAAACGTTCTGTGTCGGCTGTGATAAAGCCGCTTGTTTAAGTCCCTGTTTTATTCAATTTCACTAGTATATTTATGTTTATATATATAATATGTATTCCTTAGATATTTATTCACCGTCGGATTTAATTTATTTAATGTGATACGAGGGCCAAACTGAAAGTTTTTAGAACTGGCAACTTAAAAGCATTATATTAAAAAAATAAGTTTAAATTTTGAAAATAGAACTCTTTACCAATAATATTGAGTATACCTACATTTCATTCATTTGTCATTTGTTTTACGATTTGGCGGCAAATTGAAAATTGTCTGTGCACGTCAGAATGAATTTAAGCCGAGAAAATTTTCGTGCAATGATTTTTTATGACTTTCGATGTCATATAAGTCAACAAGAAAGTTATGATAGACTTCGATTGGCTTTTCACGATGAAGCCCCATCTCGTGCCACAGTTTACAACTGGTTTAATGAATTCAAACGTGGTCGAACTAATCTCACCGATGATTTGCGTGAGGGACGGCCTCCTACAGCGACGACTGAAGACAATATCAGTGTTGTGCGGCGTATGATAGAGACTGACAAAAGAGTGACCTATCAGCAGATTCGGACAAGTCTAGGCATAGGTATGAGTCAAGTGCACAAAATCCTCCATGAACATTTAGCGGTCAGGAAGCTTTGTGCCCGCTGGATACCGCATAATTTGACCGAGGCTCAAAAACTCCGCCGTGTTCATTGGTGCCGAGAAATGATCCAAAAATTTAACGGAGGTGACTCAAATGCTGTGTTCAACATACTAACGGGTGACGAAAGCTGAATTTATTGTTATGATCCGGAAACCAAAAGACAGTCTGCTCAGTGGGTGTTTCCTTCCGAAGAGTTGCCAACTAAAGTGAATAGAGGTCGAAGTGTTGGAAAAAAGATGGTGGCCTCGTTCTTCGGAAAGACAGGTCATTACGCGACAGTTGTGTTAGAGGATAAGAAAACGGTTAATGCAGAGTGGTACACTAACAACTGTTTGCCACTTGTCTTGGAAGAAGTTCGAGAGAAACGACCTCGCAGCAGGATCCTCCTTCATCACGAAAATGCCTCGTCGCACACCGCCAGGCAAACGATCGACTATTTGGCGTCCTCAGACGTGGAATTACTGGGTCACCCGCCGTATAGCCCCGACCTCGCACCCTGCGATTTTTATTTATTCCCGAAAATAAAAGAAAAACTTCGAGGAAGACATTTTATGGACGCCGAAGAAGCAGTGGCTGCGTTTCAAAACGCCGTCGAAGAGACCCCTAAGGCCGAGTGGGCAAGGTGCTTTTCTCAATGGTTCCATCGAATGCAGCGATGTATTGATGTAAATGGATTAAATGGACGCTATTTTGAAAAGTTATAATAAAACTAATAACTTGCTAGAATGCTTAGTTTTTGATTTTCTAAGAACTTTCAGTTTGACCCTCGTATGTAGTATATACTCCTTTTTCAGCCCTTAATATTTTTGTACCCCTCATTCTTTTCTCTCCCTTGGTAAGAAATACTCGTCATCTACAGACATCAAAGTTGGTATTGGTGCTGAGTTCACCAGAGGCTAAGATGAGAAGTCTCTACCTATTAGCTTACCGACCTACCGGAAATCTGGATATTTTGATTTTTTAGTTTACCGGAGATAAAACTGAAATGAATGAAACGTGGCCTATAGATGTTCTTTAGATAACATGAAATACATAGCTCGAATTTCTTAATTAATGTGTTAATAATGGGTTTTTTGTTTTATTTAGTTATACTTTTTTTCACTTTTCTCTTGAGGTGCCGTGGAAAATTTTGATTTGGCGTTATTTCAAATAAAATAATGGTAAAATGACTTGTGGCTCTCTGGGGGAGGCCTATGTCCAGCAGTGAACGTCCTCCGGCTGATGATGATAAATGTTAAAATTATTTTAATTGAAATTCAAATCCTTTATTTTTAATAAACTTAATAATATCAGACTATCTACAGATCTTGATTGTATAAATTTTACTAAATAGTGTTATCGACCCATTAAAACTGTTTGAATTAAAACTATAATTTACTCAACTTACAGTCACATTTATATTAAAACAATTAATGCACTGCTCAAAAGAGGTGCGATCACTTGTGTGCGTTACCCCAGCTAGAAAGTAGCACCTAGACTGATATGAGTGGGACAAATAATTAGTGCTCGATGTGCTGTAAATGTGCGCCGAATAAAAAATTCGGTGCATGTTGTCGTTTTGGAAATAAACGGAAAAAACACTTCTAGCTGGGGTAACGTTACCCCAGCAAGAAAAATCTAAACTAACTATCGGAGAGTTAAAAATTGTGTATTAGCAGAGAGCTTATATTTGTGCAAATTTGTGCGCTAAAAATAAAATTTGTGCGTCTTCAGGTTTTCGAGATATTGCGTTTCCTGCTGCGGTAACGTTTTGCAAAATCATGTATCTCAAAGACTACTATATGTGCGCATGTGGAATAATATTTGTGACAAAATTAGATTTTAAAAAATATTTAAAGTTTTCAAGTAATCGCGGTTTTTCCAAAAATCAAAAAAAAATCGTAGCGCCTAAATGAGAAAGTATATAAGGTCACCGAAAACTGTATTCGGTTCTTCTTAACGTGTATATTTACCATAAAAAAAGCATACATACATGCGTTTTTAAATAATATGAATTAAAGTCATAAAACGGCGTTCTAACTTTGACGTGATTGCACAAATTACTGTCTCAACCTAAGATGTTTAGGTGTTAACAAAAAATTAGTGCGTTTGGCCAAATAATATGTAAGATAAATATCTAGTGTGAAATATTTCGCATTAAGTAAATATAAACAGAAATCGAAAGAGCAACGTAAACACTGGTTATCCGACCAAATTCAAATGACTACAAAAAAGCGGCGATTTCATACATACTGATGACCTTCTTAACTTAATTCATTAACCGATTGAAACTTAATACGCCCGAGTACATACACTGAAAGTCGAAAATTGTATTAAAAATAAATACTTTATTCATTTAAAAAAAGTTATTAGTAAAAAGTAACCTAATTAATATTTTCAATATTATTAGTTAGGTATCTTCATCCCAAGTTTAAATAAAATACATTCAGCATACTTATATCCTATAACACGATAGGTATAAGGTATTAGATTTAAAAGTTAGTCTAAGAAGCTCTATAATATATAGTGTCATAGCTACTGCGGCAAAAATAAAGACATGGATTAATATCGCGGAGTGGAATTTGGAATAAATAGTTACATCTACCAAATGTTTTTTTTAAAAAAAAAACATGAACTACATCCGTGTTGGCACGGTAAAATTTGGTCTCATTTATTCAAAAGTCCAGATTAGCATTCAATTATACTTTCTACAAAAATATTAATACATTTTATGACTAAAAGAAAAATAAGTTGTAATTTTGCGATAATAAAATACTTGATCGAATCCAATAGTGCATATATTAATTACTTTATAGAGGCAATCTCGAAAATAAAAAATAAAGACGAGCTTGGTTCGCCCAAGTGTACCAACTTGTATGTCTTTAAGTGCAAGTGGTCTTATGGTTGGTTAAACGAACTCGGAACGTTTAAGTGAACGAAATGTCTTGAACGAAATGAAAACGCAAATGGTTTTACCAATCCTGTTCGCCTAAGTGTACTTATATGTCTTTACGTGCAAGTGATCATACGGTTGAGTAAAACTTGATAAAATAATTGATCGAATCGAATATTGCATATATTAATAAGTTTAAAGAGGCAATGGTGGTAATTTTGTTGCGCACTCACTTAACTAATTTTAAGTTATCGCTGTCTTCTATCAACGAAAGAAACAGAAAGAGACAAAACACTTTTAGCACTGTCAAATTAGACCGTACACGTCATTTCTACAGACGTTTAAACTATTACTCGAAAAACGTCGATTAAAAACTTCGCGATTTAACAAGTTCGGACTAATCTGCCGTGTCTAAAACGTCCCATCTCTTTTGTTTTTGTTTCATTTGAGAAAGATAGCATGCATCTAAAATAAGTTTAGTTTGTGAACAGTGCAATTACCACCAATCTCGAAAATAAAAATCAAGACGAACTTGGTTCGCCTAAGTGTACTTATATGTCTTTAGGTGCAAGTGGTCTTACGGTTGATTAAACGAACTTACTATACGTAGGTTAACTACGTTTAAGTGAACGAAGTGTCTTTATACGCAAGTGGTTTAACCAACCCTATTAAATTTTTTGGGCGTCCAAGTGAAGTAGTTACTCTTTGGATGACAGGTCAACGCGAAATTTAGAATTGTCTCTGAACTTAAAGCTTGCAATATTCGTTTCGTCGGTTTGATTATTTTAACAGGCTATGCACGGTGTTTCTCCAGCATTTTATCCAGGCTCGTGTGGCACCCGGGGTAGGCGCCTTGCAGAACGGCCGTATTGGCAGCACTACGTTTTATATGGTCTGTTGGCACCGAGCAAGCTCGACCAATGAAAAAAGTCGCTGTACGGAGCCAGCGACAAGCAATTGGCGCGAGAGCGCCACGCTTGACATTTGGCGGAAGGAAGAAACGAGCATTCTCGGACACAATTTCGAAGTGATCGGTGTGCGTTACCCCAGCTAGAAATTAGCACCTAGACTGATATGAGTGGGACAAATAATTAGTGCTCGATGTGCTGTAAATGTGCGCTGAATAAAAAAATTGTGCATGTTGTCGTTTTGGAAATAAACGGGAAAAACACTTCTAGCTGGGGTAACGTTACCACAGCAAGAAAAATCTAAACTAATTATTAACGGAGAGTTAAAAATTGTGTATGAGCAGAGAGCTTATATTTGTGCAAATTTGTGCGCTAAAAATAAAATTTGTGTGTCTTCAGGTTTACGAGATAAGGTCCGGGGAGGCTATTGCAACTAAAAAGTATGCAAATAACTTTTCAAACCTGTGTACCATCGTCTGCATGAATCATACCCTAAAATATATTGATTTTACTTGTTGCACATATATCAATAAATACATTGAACATTAACAAAACGGTTCCAAACCTTATAGTAATGTCTAAATATTGTTTTTTTGTACCCTATACCAAAATAGTCGCGATAACCCCTCAGAGGGGCAAATGTATCTAATGCATGCGAATAATATTATTGCACGAAATGTAACAGTTTGAGATAGTTGAAACTAATAATCACTATATAATCAATATATTTTTCTATTCTAAATCCTATTCTATTGTGAGAGAATTCAATGTCCTACAAACTTTACTCGAAAGCTATGAGGGGCTAATGCAACTTTTTTGATAGAATTAGTGATAGGATATGGATATATGGCCAGTTTATCGAAAACGTTCAATTGACTTGCTTACTTGCTACGTGATATTTATTTAAATATCTAAAACATAATATTAAAACTACTTCAAATTGCAAGAATTTGAAAGCAATATTATTTAATGCTTAAAACTGTATTGAAAAGTTTATTGGTGGGTAAGTATACATTAAAAATACGCAAAAAAATTATGAGATCGTTTAATTAAAAGAAAACACTGTCGGTCTTCCAGCTTTGGACATTTTAGCTCCTCGGGTACCATTAAGCCGTGAAACGATGGTAGATCTCGATTCTCGGAATCTTGTAGGTACTTATCAGCAGCTTCGTAGCTGTTCATTTTATTTTTGCGTTCAGATTCAACAGCTTCATGAAGCTCAGCTTGAGTATATTTCTTTTCTTTTATACGTATATAGTTCCGCACCATCTACAAAAATAAAAAATACATTTTGATATAAGATAAATTAGTAAATAATAACATTACTTAAGCTTTTTAACCGATTTCAGACAAAAAAGATTATCAGATTAACCTGTATTTATGTGCTATATATTTGTTAGTAACTATAAAACGGTTCCTCGAACATGCCTTTACAACAAATACCTCTTCACACTTTGCGCTTAGATTATAAAGACGTCATCTTATTTTATGGATGGAAACAAAAAAAGGTCCGATTGTTGTTGTATTGTCGTGCACAATATCGACCCGAGGACAACACTAAAGATTGTAAGTTTCATACAAATTTAACTGAGGTAATTGCAACTAGTCCAAGGGTTGCAATAACCCCGCAACAGAATTTCAAGGGGTAATTGTATCTGTAGTTAAATCAAACACGAAACGCAGCATTTAGGTCAAAAACATTATAAAAATGACTTACCTTGTCTTTAATCTGCTCTTCTATGAAAAAACTGGACGCAAATAACAAATTTTAATATTTTTTTTGTCATAAAATCAAGTAGCACTCATTCCGTAAACTGTCGGCTAAACAGTTTGCCCAACAGGGACTCCATCTATTATTCGCACACAGACTGCTTAGTTCTGTAACCCGTCATAAATGCCTCTATTCCAAAAAACGTAGTCTTAAGAAGTTATTTGAATTAGTTGCATTTTCCCGGCAGTTGCAATAACCTCCCCGCACCTTATTGCGTTTCCTGCTGCGGTAACGTTTTGCAAAATCGTGTATCTCAAAGACTATTATATGTGCGCATGTGGAATAAACACGCACAAATAGCACTTAATTTGTGCGTATTTGTGACAAAATTAGGTTTAAAAAAATATTTATAGTTTTCAAGTAATCGCGGTTTTTCCAAAAATCAAAAAAAATCGTAGCGCCTAAATGAGAAAATATATAAGGTCACCGAAAACTGTATTCGGTTCTTTTTAACGTGTATATTTACCATAAAAAAGCATACATACATGCTTTTTTGAATAATATGAATTAAAGTCATAAAACGGCGTTCTAACTTTGACGTGATTGCACAAATTACTGTCTCAACCTAAGATGTTTAGGTGTTAACAAAAAATAAGTGCGTTTAGTTAAATAATATGTAAGATAAATATCTAGTGTGAAATATTTCGCATTAAGTAAATATAAACAAAAATCGAAAGAGCAACGTAAACACTGGTTATCCGACCAAATTCGAATGACTACAAAAAAGCGGCGTTTTCATACATACTAATGACCTTCTTTATTTAACGTATTATAGCAGGTAGTCACACTAATAACTAAACTATGACTAAATTTAGGGAACTAATTAAAAAATGCATTCTGTTACTATATGAAATGAAAGACCTTGTACCTATGATTATTAACATTTTTATTTTCTTAATTGTGATTCTAAAAGTAATTATGAGATCACAGGAAAAAAATGCTTAAGTGTAAATATTTAAAAAAAAACGTTCTTGTAAGTTATTTGTACCTTGTATAGTTTAAAATCACAGATTAGTTTCCATTTAAAAATTGAGATTGGTATCGATTACGATATTTTACGCATACGTTTATACGTACATTACGCTTTTATGATATTAACTAGCTGCTCCCGCGAACTTCGTTCCGCCCGTTCAGTTTGTATGGGAAAAATTAAAATGTTGTTTTTCCCAGTTTTCTCACAATTGAACAGGATAAAAAGTATCCTATGTCCTTCTCCCGGTTTTAAGTTACCTCTCTACCAATTTTCAGCCTAATCGGTTGAGCCGTTCTTGAGTTATAGTGTAACTAACACCACTTTCTTTTATATATAATATAGATATAATGGCCTATACATATTATGTTCCACTTTAAGGGCTAAAATTAGCTAACGTTAACATAAAAATACCTACCAGCAGATTTTTTAAAAGAACACAGTTTTTTATGTTTAGTTCAGCGAACAAGCACCCGGGTTTCCTGATAGTAGGAGGCAACCATAGATATTACAGGTGTGCCGTTGTCGTGCGGCCGGCAGTTACGTCTATTATGCAAGTCTACCGGCTACCTTACCCTCCGGTCCGGAACATAACCTTGTCATTATAGCGGCAGGTATAGATAAAGCGATGGACTGGATCTGGGAAATTTATTGCACAACACTACCACCAGTGGTCTTGGTTGTTACGCTACCTACATTTTTACCCGTGCTTACCAATTATGAGTTGTTGGCAAAGAGACAGATGGTCTATTCTACTTAGGCTACCCGGATCAACAAGGGACTAAGATAAGACACAGGCATAGGTGTTTGGAAATGGCAGAAAAGGAAGGAATTGAACCCGGGACCTCGTGCAGTCAAGTCCAACACCTGGACTGCTAGACCACAGAGGCGATATAAAAATGATATAATGTTGAAAAATTGCTCATTTTCTCAAATTCAGGAGACCCATATATTTGATCGCTGTAGTGTACTTAAAAAACTTGAACCAGTCAATCCCTGTTAATCCATAGGGGTAAGATCCTCTCAAGTAGGAGGAAGATCTTTACAAGCCCTACGAAATGCCTCCGTTTTCAAGCAGTCGACAATAACTACAGGTCGGTTAACTAAAGCTGGCACGTTCACAGTACTCACACTTATGCAGTTTAGTGAAACAGGATGTGTAGTGACACAGGATGTTCAAAATTTAAGATTATGTTTCAAAGTGCGACTCGACAAAGCCCGTTTTCAGAAACTGATCTTAGTGCATGCTTAAACTTAGAATTCTTTCAGAAGTAATCTTATTCTAACCAATTCTAAATATATTACAATCAAAATCATTTTTATCCAAAAGATTAGACAAATATGTACTATTTGTATTTTGTACAAATCTTCTGTCTTTCTGTACAGTATGCAGAATAAGTATGCTGAATGTATTTTATTTAAACTTGGGATGAAGATACCTAACTAATAATATTGAAAATATTAATTAGGTTACTTTTTACTAATAACTTTTTTTAAATGAATAAAGTATTTATTTTTAATACAATTTTCGACTTTCAGTGTATGTACTCGGGCGTATTAAGTTTCAATCAAATTAAATTACAAAGTGTTATTGTTTAGCTATTGCGAAAAGAAACTTTTTGGTAATTAGCTAATGTTATTCATAATAAATGGTAAGATAATTTTCATTATAATTTTGCTACACAGAACTTGTTAGACAATATTTAGATACTCTATGTGCCTACCGATACAAAACCGTTACAAAAATATTCATTTATTTCTCAAATAAGCCCAATTTACTACTTATTCTTGTGTTTTATTGCTATGGGAAAATAAATGGAGGAATTGTTAGTATTTAATTAAATCTGAAAAATAAATAAAATAACGATGTGTAACTTTCAACCGTTATACGGTGGCGGGACGACCCGAATTTATTCTAATGAACAAAGAAGTCGTGGAGACGCCTAAAATATTTGGATCTTTTATCGACTCGATTTTCCCACGAAAATTTTGGATCAAACACCGTCAAATTTTAACACTTTTTAATTTTTGTTTTCTTTGATTGATTTGTTTTTGTTTATATTTATAACATTTTCTATAAGTATACACAAAAATATTTTTGAAAAAAAATTGTTATTATTTAATGTAAGTGAAACCTAAAAAATTAAAATAAAAATAAACTTATCAGTGAATTACGTATAACATGCACATTTAAAAGTAAAAAAAATATACGAGGGTTATCTTAAAAGTAAGGTTCCCTATTTTTTTTCATAC
>NJDD01006772.1:0-15422 GCA_002245505.1 Calephelis nemesis | reverse complement strand
TAAAATTTCGTTCCAGACAGGATTTGAACCTGTAACTTTTCGTCTCAAACCGACGAATGTTCTAACTATTGGATGATTTTTTTTTATTAAATTGGGTATACAGTGTACCTGTAATTTAGGTTCACTAAACTTTTAAGAAAAATTTTAACCTCGAAGGTAAGAAAATAAACCCTTTATTTTCTTTCCTTTAGATATATTATTATATAGAGCTTATAGTTTTATAAATAGATATGTACATGAACCTATTATAAATAATAAATATAACAGAAAGTAGTATAAAATACTGCTACTGAATATTTAGGTCCTGTGGCGAAATTTTTAATTTCTTTCTTTACCGTTCACGCGGGTAGTTATGTCTTATAGATATAACTATCTTTAAAATTATTTTTATTAAATTTGTAGAAAATTAATCCAAGCACAGGACATATGCTAAAATATAAATAAGATACTCGTGCCTAAAATAACCTTGTTTTAAGATTGCCCATTTTCAATGTTATTTTTTTAAGTTTGAAAAAGTTTAAACTGCTAACTACAAAACATAGCAGTAAATTAAATTCTTTCAAACTTTAAAAATACAAAATATTGAAAATGGGCCTTGTTAAAAAATGGGCCATCTTAGGCGCAAGTACCTTTCTTAAATTGTTCGGTCGTAGATAAATAACACGTAATTAGACAAATCTCGTCAAATCAGAAGACTATGAACTTCCAGAGCTAAATTTACATTGATGCGACGCCAGCAAAAGTGGCGAACTTAGTCATGCTGTTCCTCTTGCGGAAGCGCTAGTGGGTTGGTGATGAACTTTAGTGAGTTTACTTGTTATATTATCTACTAGATAAATAATTGATAATGCTGATTAATTAAAAAAAGAACTTTTTGAAGTGAAAACTTCTTTAGCGGCGTTGCGCACTTTTTTTGGAATGAGTAAAAACTTCTAAACTCGCGCCAGGACACGTGGCCTGAAATTTCGTTAGACAAAATTCATAAGACAACGCAGGGCGCTTGCGTGAATATTCGTGTTGTCATGTTTGTGTACGATAGCACAATAAATGAATATTGTAATCTACCACATAAATGACAGTACTTTCATACTGATAATTAAAGCAATTCGTGCAAAATTATTCCCTAATCATTCCAAAATATCAAACATGCACAATGTTAATATTCAAGTTTTCACTTCTGTCAGCACTCCTGGAGTGCAACCCGTTTTTCTTATTATTTAAAGAAAGAAAAGAAAGAAAGAAAATATATTTATTTGCTTTTAGTATCTTACGCCCATATTTTCTAAGCCCCTTTTTATAGTAGTAAGAAATAAATGCTGCCTGTAGACACCAACGAAGTTTGTAAATGAAGTCTCCTATGTAAATAGGCTCACTGGCTAAAAAACATATCTTCACGCCCATATTTCCGAATAAGTTAGCAGAGCCAAGACTATCCGAAGTCCCAAAATGTGACAGCTGGCAAGTCTATCGCCAACCGGGCACATATCCAATCCTGAGCAACGTTATTTTTATTAGAAAATTGAAAATGTACCCTTTCTGTTTTTTTTGCCCGACCTAGGACCGCAAGAAGTCAAGTCCGACACTGGACTGCTGAACCACAGAGGCAATTTTTTATTATTTAATAAGATTTTTTTATTATTTTTAGATTTTTTATTGTTCTGTAGGTACTTACATTTTTTGGGATTCAACATTTCAGCTTTCTACAACTTCAAGAAGTACTCTTAAATTTTGTTTATTTGTTGAAACCCCCATCACCTTTTACGCCATAGAAGTAATTGTAAGTTAAATAATGTTTTAATTTTTTGTATGCTAATATTAGCTGACATACCAAATTTCTATTACATACCAAATTTCTATTACATACCAAATTTCTATTACATACCAAATTTTTATTACATACCAAATTTCTATTACATACCAAATTTCTATTACATACCAAATTTCTATTACATACCAAATTTTTATTACATAACAAATTTCTAGGATTTGAGGAAGTTCCAGAAGAGTTTCAATATCATCAGTGATAAAATCAGGGGTGTTTAGACATCAATAAATTAAGTATTAAAGATATGCGGCTGAAACTGTTTGTGTTAAATACCTCTACTATACAAACATACATATCTTCACGCCAAGTTACTTATTGGGTAGGCAGATCTGCATTGCTTCCCGGGTTCCGAGAGGAAAAACTACAAATTTCATACCTCTATTTTATGCCTTGGGATAAAATACAATCCTACCTACTACCTACAATTTTAGAAACTACCCTCTGAATTTAGATGGTTTTCAGTCAATAGGTCAGAGACGAAATTGATGATTTTTAAATATTAATAAATAACATCTAAAGCATTTTGTTTATCTGGTCTAATACAAACCCAAGTTGTGAAAACTTTAGAAACTTTATTTAATTTTAAACAGAAAGTATCTTCACGCCCATATCCCCGAAGAGGTTGGCAGCGGTACCTACAACCAGGGCACCCACGACTAGCCGTAGATACAAAGTCCCACAATGTGATAAGTGGCAAGCGATAGGATTGCCACTTATAACACTTGCCAACCGGGCAAATATCCAATCCCTAGCAACATTTTTTTTATTCCAAATTTTTTGGAATATCCAAATTTTCTTTTTTTGCCCGACCCGGGATTCGAATCCGAGACCTAAACTATATGCACGCAAACAAGTCCAAGACCTGAACCGCTAGATCACAGAGGCCACAAAGGAAATTTTAAACAGAAAATAACAATAATATATAAAGGAATTTGTTGTACGGAAATGTACGTCTTTTATTTCATCCCGTTAAAGAGTGAACCCTAGTTGTTATGGTCGCTGTGCTCGTAACTCTCACATACGTTTGTCCGATAGCGCTGCGGTCACATAGCTGCGGTCAGCTTGACGGTACACTCGGACAGACTCACAATTAAATTGTAAATGAAATAAAGCTGTTTATGGTTAGCGGGTTTCATTCTTTTTTCGAGTGTGTGGCGTTAAAATGGCTACTGTTAATCCTCTGGTTTGTGATGCTTTGGTCAAGAATTTAAACTGACAAAAATAAATTATTCTATTCTATTCATTGATAATAATATATCAGCCTTAGTCTTCTTGGGTACCTACATCCACCTATACCGAGCAGTAGTAGTATAATAGACTAGCTTGCCCGGCAGACGTTGTTCTGCTATTTCTTCTGCTGTGATTCACTTTCACCACTTAGGGTTACGAAAAATAGATGTTGGCCGATTTTCAGACCTACTCAATATGCTCACAAAATTTCATTAGAATCGGACCAGCCGTTTCGGAGAAGTACGGTAACTAACATTGTGACTTGGGAATTTTGTATAAGACTAGCTGACCCGGCAGACGTTGATCTGCTATTTTTTCAAAAGATTTTAGTTAAAAAAAATTGGCTTGAGTGACCCTCATTACTTAGGGGTATAAAAAATAGATGTTGGCCGATTCTGAGACCTACTCAATATGCTCACAAAATTTCATGAGAATCGGTCAACCGTTTCGGATGAGTTCAGTGACGCACGCCCTTGACACGAGAATTTTATATATTCGATTTAGTTTAGTAGAAATCATATAAAAATGGTTGCCTTAATTCGTTTTTATTTTTGGAAAAATATTTTTAATATTCCGATCAATTCTGCAAGGAACCCTTAATTTTTTTTTGCAAAGAAATTTAACACAAGCTTTTGTTGAATTTTTTTCTTAGGTTAAGATCAGTCTAACGGCCAATATAAATACCACATCTACAGATAGAGATAGGCCAAGCAGAGTTTTGTTGCACATGCAATTTTTCACTATTTCTAAAACATGAAATTCCCAACACTTCAGCATTTGTTTTAAACAATCGATAGTGATGGTAATTCAGCTGTTCACAAAACTAAACTTATTTTAGATGCGAGCTATCTTTTGAAATTAAACAAAACAAAGAGATAGAACGTTTTGGACAAGTCAGATTAGTCCGAACATGTCAAATTGTGATGATTTAATCAACGTTTTCCGAGTGATAGATTAAACCTCTGCAGAAATGACGTGTACGGTCTAATTTGACATCACTAAGACTGTTTTGTCTTTTTCCGTTACTTTCATTGAAAGAAGACAGTGACAACTTAAAATTAGTAAGTGTGCAATAAAATTACCACCACTGTTTTTTTTACAAATACACTATAGCCAAGATATACAAACAAGGTAACGGTAAAAAAATTATGAAACATAAAACTTTTTTATTTCGTCGAAGTCGATTGAAATAAACTGAAATCTGTATTCGGTTTATTTAACTCAGGATTTACACAAGCACATAGAAACATAGAAAAAGAATGGCAGAAATAGTGACGTTTTTATACGGTCTTCTTTTCTTTCTTTAGGTTAGTATTTTGACATTAGTCAAGTAGAAATTTGCATCAATTTGTATCAAATTTACCAAAATCGGGATTCAATTATAATTAGTCATAAGTCACAGGTCGTTAATAAGTCATGTCAGGGTTTTGGGTATAGCGGGGGCTTCATTACTCAAGCTCATATAGTGAGATTAGGCGGCAACGAGGAAATACACGATACGCTAATTTCTTTATGGTTATTTCATTTATGCACTTTCACTGAACCTTATTGTACAAATAACCACCAAAATTGACTAATTTCACTTAATACAAACACGAAATTCAATAATTATGTAAAAACTTCGTCCATCTTTTCTCTCGATGGCGCCAAAACCCTTATATTAGGTCTTAGACGTGACGATAAAAAAGGTTTGTTTAAGACGAGGAAACCCATTAAAACAAATTGACTCAGCGATATTACGAGCGTATAAATTACCAACTCTAATTGTGATTAACCTTCCCCGAGTAATATATACAGAGTGGTCCAATTATAAAGGTAAGAGGGAGATTACGGTGACAGTCGCAGTACAGACACGCAATTTTCGAGTTAGTTTAAATGGAATCAATTATCATTCATTCTTCCTTCTTCTTTAGTTTTTGACACTAGCGTTTGCATTTGCCAGTAGTCAAGTTAAGTTAAGCATCAAGTTACCTGATTTAAAAAAAAACTGGGTTTCAATTATTCAAAATTAGCCATAAGTCGTCAAAGAAAAAATAAAGTGTGAGTGTCTCGAGTAAAGCGTTTTATCTAGTACACAGGGTATATTAAAATCAGGAGGAAGCATGTGTTTCAACAATTTACCGCAAACAGAGACATGTTCATGTCTTATTCATTTAATTTCAACTAGAAAGCACATAATGATTTGAGAATGCTCTTATCTGCTGTCAAAATCTATTCCGAAGTTCGTACAATACCGCAAACGATCCAATAATGTTTTGACAGTGACGTCAAAGACCCATTTTAGTTCTGCCACAGCATCTGACATGTATTTGCGTTCATTCGCTCAGGGTTCGTTCACAGGTAATTCGCCATTTTCAATCTTATTCTGTAAAAAATAAATGTAATAAATAAATATTATATAATAAATAATTCGTAAACCTATGTTCACATTCGAAGCTGAATTTCTAACTTATTCCAAAAAGAAGGTGATTACATGTTTGAAGTCTATATTTTTTAAAGTGAAAACTTCTTTAGCGGCGTTCTAAACTCGCGTCAGGACACGTGACCTGATCAAAAATTCGTAAGACGGAAGGAGAGTAAACAGTTGACGCGGCGTAGGAGAGGAAGTTTCCCCTTCTCTTTCTACGGCGCAGCGAAAATATATGCCTGCACCTGCTGTTTCGTTTAGACGGCGCAGGGCGCTTGCGCAAATGTTCGTGTTGTCATGTTTGTGTACGATAGCGCTATAAATGAATATTGTTTTCTACTATATAAATGATAGTACTTTCATACTGTTACTTAAAGCAATTCGTGCAAAGTTATTCCATAACCATTCCAAAATATTAAAAAATGCACAACGTTCAATGTTCAAGTTTTCACTTCTGCCGGCTCCCGGGATGCAACCTATCGTTTTTTGTATTTAAGTTAGTCTGTTTCCTCATATTTGTGAAACAGTTATTAAAAATAAGAAAGATAATTTGTAAAAACAAACTAACAATATTTTTTCATTGTTATTTAGTCTGTCAAATCAATCAATATCTAATTTCATCTAAATTATCAAGCGGTTTAACCGTAAAAGTTCAACAGGTAGATAGACCTTCAAATTTATAATATTAGCATGGAAGTATGGATAACCCTAAATATACTATAAAAGCAAAACTAGGTGGCTGAATGTGTAAAATTAAACTGAAGGGGTTTAAGTAGCTGAATGACTAAAGATACAGTCAGCACTGTTACAGTTTGCGCTGTGTTGTCTTTGTTTTGAATTTCATGAGACACATTTCTCGCAACTAAATAATTATGACAAGTGAAACAGTGGTGATAAGTCTACTGTTCACAAACTATACTTATTTTAGATGCATGCCATATTTTTCAAATGAAACAAAAACAGAATACATTTGTTTAGACATGTCAGATTAGTCCGGACATGTCAAATTGTGATGTTTTTAATTAACGTTTTCCGAGTGATAGATTAAACGTCTGTAGAAATGACTTGTACAGTCTAATTTGACAGAATTAAAAATGTTTTGTCTTTTTCTGTTACTTTTAGTAAAAGGAGACAGCGATAACTTAAAATTAAGTTTAGTGAGTGCGCAACAAAAATACCACTTGTGTAAACATACTTTTAGACTAGTTACCTGCACCTTGCTCGCGTTGCAATTAATATATTTACTGATTATAGCCCATTAATAAGGACTTTCATACCTACTTTCAATCCCTATTTCAATCTTTTATGGGTAGAATTTCCAGAATTCCGTCCTTAGTGGGTGTTTACTCAATAAAACGACCCTACTCAACAAATATCACAGCTGTAACTTCAAAAGTTTTTCAAAAGAGTTAACACGATATCTTTAATACGATATGGCATACCACATGTAGTTGAATTTCACTTTATAACGTCAAAGTTGCTGGGGAGCTCATACTTCAAGGTGTGGATGAAGAAGGAACATAAAATAATAAAAGCCCCTACAATACTCCGTAATAATTGTGTCATAATGTTTTCGCCGTGTTGATCCGGGCTCTTTCGCAGAATAGACCATCTGCCTTCCCGCCAGGCAGCTCGTAAAAGGCGAGTATTGACTTACCGTTATAAGTACCGTGACATCTGACTAGATGGTAGAGTTTCGCAGCGACTCACCTGGTTTGGTACCACCGCCTCACCTACTCCTGCTGCCATAACGTCATGACGTGTTCTGGCTTGGAGGGTGGGGTACCCGGTAAACTTACCTTGCTTGAGATCTGACATCCCGGCCTTACATTGGCAACGCACTATTACAACCTTCAGAGTCTCTAGGCGGCGTGAATTTCTTAACATCAGGAAATCCGGCCGCTTGTTTGCCTTCCAATATCATAAAAAAATAGTTGATGTCATAAATGAAATGAAATACAATGTCCCACATTAACTTTATTAACTTAATAAAATAAAACACTGAAACCATATCACTCGTGCGGTCGTTACGTAAATAGATATTGAAAGATTTAAATACCATGCGAACCGTTTTATGTAGTGGAAAGATTTATTTTTAATTTACCTACGCTCGTTGTTTTGATATCATTTCATATTACGGTGTCTCAGGTTAATTTCCCCCTTTATTTATACTATTTCATACACGTTTTTTTGTAGTTAACACTTGTACTTTTCCACAATCCACTTGTACTTAGATGTTACATGTTACATCCAACCAAATAAGTATTGAATAATAAATTAAAATAGTCTTTTTTATCTTTAGTTTCAAAGCCCTGATGATGCTGTAAAAAGTGAAACCGGTTGGCTAGAAAGTAACAGAAAGTGTTAAATAAAGAATATTGTGGATAAGTACAAGTGTTAACTACAAAAAAACGTGTGTATACAATGGAATTCCACCAAGTGTCAACGATAGCAAGTATAGAATCTATACTATTTTAGATTTTTTGTAATGATATTTGAAGGCAAACAAGCAGACGGATTTCCTGATAGTAAGAAATTCACGCCACCTAGAGACACGAAAGGCGGAAATGGTGCGTTGCCAACCTCAGGCCGGGATGTTAGGCCTCGAGCAAAAGTAAGTTTACTGGCTACCTTACCCTCCGAACCGGAACACGTCGACGGCAAGCGCTGACATTATGGCGGTAGGAATAGGTAAGGTGGTGGTACCAATCCGGGCGAGACGCTGTGAAACTTTACCACCTAGTCAAGTGTCACGGTGTTCGTGACTGTAAGCCTATGATCGCCTTTTAGGAGCTGATTGGCACAGGAAAGCTAATGGTCTATTCTGCAAAGGAGCCCGGACCAACACTTATTTATTTACTTCATTTATACTATTTTAGATTCTGCCTACATTATTAATATTTTTAGATGATAAAGAAGTAGGCAGTTCTCTCTTTCATAAAGGCTATATTCGCCTATTAATAACATAGATTTTAATGGTGCTTACCTATCTAATGTTCAAAACCTTGAGTCAGCAGCTACTCTACCCTCCAGATTGGAACACGATAACTGCGAGTACTGACTCGATGGTAACAAGATTAAATAGGCACACCACTTAATGTCAATATGCAACTCTTCAAAATGGTTTGTGTGATATTTACTTCCAGATTATATGTAATAAGTGACTACTGGTTAACAATAATATTGCTGCCACTTAAATAAACAAATAACTATCCTTAGACAATTATTAACATAATTTCAATCTAACTCTTAAGTAAGTAATACATATTATACGCTTGTGTTATGGGTGTTAGTTAATGATACCAATACATAGAAATACGAGTATAGTAGTACTAATTAAATTATGCGCTTCGGCTATGTTCGTCAAGCTTTGGAAATCCGAATGTATTATAAAGATATCTATATAGAGATGTTATTACATCGATAATCATTTCTTTTAATATTTTCCATCGTCGGCGCTTGGTAAAACTTCCAAATATTCATATTTTTAAAGAAAGAAACACTTGTACTGTTTTACTTATCAACGATAAGTAAAACAGTACAAGTGTTTCTTTCTTTAAAAAAATGTTAATCATTTCGCTTAAATTTAGAGTAGGTCAGCCAATTCACAAATAAAAGTGTAAAGTGTTAAAAGAGTAAAACGTGTAAGGTCGAAGCGCATAATTTAAACAGTAGTACTATACCTTAATAGATAAAAGAAATAACATATTAAACTTATCCAGACCCAGTAATGAAGTTCAGTAACATCTAGTTGTTCATCTCGCAAACGCCTGGACCCGAAATCGAACCTAAGACGAGGTTGGTCGGCGGAGTCAGGCATGTAGCAACCCTTTAGCCAAAACGTCAGTCATTAGAAATGGGCAGATCAAATATCTTTTAGTGTCGTTGTCGTAAATATTAGCACGGTCGGATGTCGGAAGCGGGCCTCTGTTATGACATACGAAGTTGAGCTATAATTTCATTGTATGGCGTCATAAAAAACCATCGGGTTATTAGTTGATGGTCACTTGGACATACATACATATCTTCATGCCAAATTCCTAACGCGGTAGACAGAGATTATTGAGTGCCAAACCTCACGATCTTGACAAACCTGTCTGGCTTGTCCTGTCACATGGAAACTCGGCCCGGACCAAGTATGACTTACCTATTAGCTTATCCGGCAAACTTCATTAATTTAGCACTAACTACTAACTAACACTTGACTTTTTACCCTCTCCCACGGTAACCCCTTTAATAAGCGGGATAAAATATTTTTTTATCCCGCACACTTGTCTATGATCTTCCTTAGAAGTTAACGATAGCAGACTATTTATCCCTACTTCACTACATAGTATAAAAGTCGCTTCCTCTGCCCCTATATCCCTTTGTATGCTTAAATCTTTAAAATTACGCAACGGATTTTAATGCGGTTTTGTAAACAGATAAAGTGATTGAAGAGGAAGGTTCATATGTATATTTCATAACCGTGCGAAGGCGGGGCGGGCGCTAGTAAGTTTTAAAATATGATGTCGGTAAGTAATTAATAACGTTGACATTATTTACGCCTGTGTTTTGAATATTATCTATGATTGTGCTTTACATATATGATTTATGATTGTGTTTTACATATTATTTACGACTTTGTTTTACATATTATTTATGACTGTGTTTTACATATTATTTTATTTGATTTGCTATGTAATTGTAACAAAACTTTACGTAAGGGTAGAAATAGTAAAAATATATATCAAAGTCCAGCAAAAGATAAGAAAAAAATGTAATATGTAAAAATGAACATATATTCTTCCTTTCCTTAAATATCTTTGACATAAAGATTTAGTGAACTATTTGAAACAGAGCACAACGTTATTTAAAAATTATTCTTTGTTATGTTATAAAATATGATGTGAGTAGGTAATTAATAACATTGATATTATTTACGACTGTGTCTTACATATAATTTATGACTGTGCTTTACATGTTATTTATGACTGTGTTTTACATATTATTGATGACTGTGCTTTACATATTATTTATGACTGTGCTTTACATAATACTTATAACTGTGTTTTACATATTATTTATGACTGTGCTTTACATAATATTTATAACTGTGTTTTACATATTATTTGCGTTGTTATGTAACTAAACACTTAACTATTAGTAGAAATAGTAAAAACATATAACGAAGTCCAGCAAAAGATAGGAATAATATATAAAAATGAACATATATTCTTCCTTTCCTTAGATATCTTTGACATAAAGATTTAGTGAACTATTTGAAACAGAGCACAACGTTATTTAAGGGCGAGGACTGCGTGCGTGTCTTCTTTTACGGCAGCCATAAAAGTTTATGCGTCCTTGCTCTCAGTTTATTATGTGTTAAATATATTTATATTATCCATCTTATTTAATTTGTACATTGTACGTTATTCCTTATTTTATTTCGCCATCGGGGCTTCATTAAAGGCTTATGAACTTGAATTTAGAGCTTGCGATTATTTTTGTAAGATGTTTTATTTTTTTTGTTGTGTTTTTCAGTTTTTCAATTCACTCATCATACTTTAGTAGATTTTCTGGTTTTTGAGATTATTTTTGTAAGATGTTTTATTTTGTGGGTGTTATTTTTCAGTTTATAGATATCATATTAAGTATATTATTTGTTATTTCAATATTAAGTTTTAGTATTGAAAATGAAGTTAAACACTTGATTGAGTTGATTCAGTTACAAAAAATACAGCTATTAGATAACCATTACATGGTTATGTAGTAGTTACCTAATAGTTGTCTTAAAAATGCTCATTATGTCATGTTAGTTCTTTTACTACGCATTTAAAGAATATTATTTCATCGTAATCAATAAAAGTTTGAAAAATATTTATGAACGCTACATGAATGTGGGTTATTTCAAAATTAATATTATATAAATTTATCTAATTTATCTGTGGTAATACTGCAAAAAATTACTTCGAATTCAATAAGTATTAAAATGGGTTAATTTAAGTGAAGATTTATGTGTCATAAATTATTCTAATTTAACCGCACTAATACTGCAAAAAAAATACTTCGACTTCAATAAGTAGGTCATTTGCATACACGAAAATCAAGTATTTTCGATTTTTCTGGGATTCCGTCATCAGATCCAAGCTTGGTTGCAATGGGATCACATTGAAAGTACGTACGCCCTTTCAAATATTTTCTATCTGCATTAATATATTTTATGAATTTTTAAATCGGTTTAGAAATGACGAAGAAATTACGTGCATAAAAAAGTGGAACGTATAACTTCCTTCTTTTTCAAAGTCGGATAAAATGAAATGATTTGAACTAAAAGGTTGATATTGACAAGAAGCCTGTGTTAGTTATTTTATGCAAATTGTAGAGTTTTAGAAACAAATAACTGTTGCCCGCGACTTCGTTCGCGTGTTGAAGTGACTTTTTGAGGGTACAGATGGAAACTAAACACTTTCCCTCTGTAAAAGTTATCCATAATACATACCGCAATAAATATCCCTGGACAAGTTACACAAATTGAATCTAACCCAAAAGTAAGCAAATTACATGCTTGTGGCATGGTTGGTACCCAACGATACTATTACATAGTAATACTTAAATAGATACCAGAATAAACTTAATATACACCCAGACCCGAAAATGCAGACATCTAAATGTTCATTACACAAACTTCGCCCTCGTCGGGAATCGAACCTGAACCTCGCTGTTGGTCGAAGTAGTTAGGCGTGTACGCTAGCCACTCGATCAACAAAGCGGTCATATTAACAATTATTATTAACCGTAGTAAAACTACAAAAGGGCACTAAAAAAGGCGGTTTGCCTTCGATTTCAATAAGTATATCATTTAAGTACACAAAAATTAAATACTTTCCTCGATTTCCTTGGGATTCCATTATCAGATCCAGACTGGTGCCGCGACCACTTCAAAAGTACGCTCTTACGAATAAAAAAAGTTTTATAAATCTGCTCTGAAATGACGGAGAAATTGATTGGTAAATCTACACAAAACATATAGGAGCCGAACATAATATAATTTCCACCCTTTTTCGATGTCGTTTATTTTTAACTAGACTAGACAATTTGCAGAAACACTTAGGTCAAATGGAAAATCAAAATGAAATTCACCCGTCATACCGATAATTAATTCTAAGTTGTTTCTAATAGGGATTGTAGACGGTTGGAAACATTGATTGTAAACATTGGTTTCTATCCATCTAGACCGAAGATTAAATTCAAATTTAATAGTAATTGGAAGATAACAAAGAAAGTTTTGTCTCTCCACTCCAACTCCAACGTTACCTTTTTTTTGAATTGCTTTAACGTTGCTTACCTTTTTCCAACTTCATTAGACTGCGTGGCTATTCAGTATCTTTTTAGTAATGATCACTGAGTAAAGTGTACATCAAACAGCTGTCAAATGAAGTATTTTGTATTTAGCATATTAATGACCTACCATTTAATAAATGTATTAAAATGAAGTTGTATGGTAAGGGTTATTATAAGATTTCAGAATATTTAGAAGACAGAAATGCTTGGGATGAATTGCTCGTCATACCAATCTCTACAAATTTATTCTGACTTCTATAAATTAGATTTATTAGAAAAAAGACAAGCCCGCTGATTTTCTTTCACCGGATCTTCTCAGTGAGTGGCCGCGTTCCGATCCGGTGGTAGTTTTTAGAAAAATATAGACGCGTCACAAGAATCTTTGTACAGATCTACGTAATTAAAGCTATTTTCAATTTGAATTTGCTATCTCTGTATTTCTGTTCGTCACAGGAGATAGCAAATATAAAACGTCACTTGATAGCTTATATACACTTTACCCAGTAATCATTACTAAAAAGATACGAAATAAGCCCCCTGGATAATTAACCTTTGTTGGCAGGCGTGTTTATTACCGTCTGGAACGTCTTTAAGTTGGAAAATTATTACGATATTATACCGTACTAAATTTCAGCTATACTGCAATTAATATTTTTAACCTGTCATTTCTTCTTCAACTTTTAAGAATTCTTTATTTCTTGAACTTTCAAGCTCCCATTGTATTGTTTCCATTGTTGAATAAGAAAGTTCGGACAAGTATATTACTTGTTGAGTAGAGCATTGCTATTAGTTTGTAGGATATTATTATTTTCCTTAAGTTGTTGCAACTGTTGAATAGTGATTTTTATTATCCAACTAATATTTTAAATGCGAAAGTTTGTGTGTTCGTTTGTTACTTGTTCACAAAAAACTGCTGAACAGATTTTCATGAAATTTGGCACACACGTTGAGAGTAACTTGGACTAACATAAGGATAGTTTTTATCCCGAAAAAACGTTCTTGTGGGACCATTAACATTGCGGGCAACGCCGCGGGCAATAGTTAGTGTAAGTATAAAAACAAAATTATTTAAGAAAGGCTACCTATTAATATAAAATCTCAGAGTACCTATTTAAAAGACGAACATACATGGTATAGGTTTCAATCTCGCACTGCAATTGGTAATGTAATTTGTTATACTTAAAAATTTTAGTTAAAATTAGATTGCAATTTGTACCTTTTGTTTCTATTTCATAATGTTACTAGTATTATTGAAAAAAGACCAGACTACTGAGTTTCTTTCGCCGGATCTTCACAATGCATGGGCGCGATTTCGATCCGGTGGTTATTTGTAAAAATGTCGACGAGCACAAGTACCACTTGTATGGTCCACGTGAATAAAGTTGTTTTCTAATTCTGATTCTTCATATTTATGATTACAGTTATTAGATAGATTATATAATCGCCTCTGTGGTCTAGCGGTCCGGGTGTTGGACTTGACTGCATGAGGTTCCGGGTCCGAATCCCGAGTCGGCCAACAAAAAGAAAATTGAATTTTTCCAATTTTCTAATAAAAAAATGTTGGTCGGGATTGGAAATGTGCCCGGTTGGCCTATCGCCAACAGCTTGCCACCTATCACATTGTGGGACTTCGGCTAGTCGTGGAAGCCCTGGTTGTGTCTCTGCCTACCTCTTCGGGGACATGGGCGTGAAGATACTTTTTTTTTAGTTATTAGATAAACATAACATATAAATTGGACGTGTTATTTTGACGCTTGTATTAAAACAGAAATGTAACGATCCCATCGTCCGCTAGTAATTTAAATTACCTACACCTGACGTTGGCTAAATAAGTCGTGAAAAACGATTAAAAGCCATATTAAAAAAAACTTAGTTACTACTGTTACTGGCAGGAACTGGTACAAGTGCCGTACTTATCCCTGTCTCCATAAGGTAAGTAAGTACTCGTCATTAGTTTGTTCCAGTTGTAAAGGAAGGGTAATTAGCAAATTTACTATTAGTAGAAGCTTAACAATCGATTCTTATATTGCCAACACATTTTTTTTACATATAAATAAATAAATATCCCTGGATTAGTCACACAAATTGAATCTAACCCTAAAGTAAGCAAATTATATGCTTGTGTTCTGGGTGTTAGTCAACGATACCTACTAATAAAAAAACTTAAATAGATAAATAATAATGAAATAGATACCAGAATAAATTTAATAAACACTCAGGCCCGGAAACACAAACATCTAAATGTTCATCACACAATTGCCTGCCCCCGTCGGGAATCGAACCCGAGCTTCACGGTCGGTCGATGTAGCTAGGCGTGTACACTAGCGTACTGTCTATTCTCAACTAGTGTAGTGTCTATTCTCAACGTATTTTTATCCATTAGATAATCAGAAAAAAATGATTAATACAAAAAATACTCGAAATTAAGCTGTGTTTTATTAAAATCGGTTACGTTGAGGTAGATAAACTTTCGATAAAAGTACCCATTAGATAATCAGAAAAATTTGCTTAATACAAAAAACACTTGAACTCTGCTGTGTTTAATTAAAAACGGTTAAATCGAAGCTGTGTTTAATTAAAATCGGTTACATAGAGGTATCTATCTTTGATAAAAGAATAAATAATGTTTAGTGCAAA
>NJDD01006768.1:58254-80039 GCA_002245505.1 Calephelis nemesis | reverse complement strand
AAAAAATATTTTTTTTCTTTATTACAATATTTATGGCAAGACTAGGTATTTATAGAAATTAAAACAAAGCTATAAAATTAAAAACAAAAGAATTTTCCAATCCAAGTGAAGAAAATTTAACAACAGAAATTGTACAAAAAAAGTAATTTTAAATATTAAAGAAACAAAACAAAAATATAAAAATGAATTGCTAAATATGTTGGGTAAGCGCATAACTTCCAAGCGGCCGAACCGATTTGGATAGTTATTTCTTTGGTGTGTTAGTTATTGTCAGAAGAAGGTTCTTGTGAAGAGAAAAACCGGGCTCCTATGTAGAATAGAACATCTGCTTCCTTGCCAAGCAGCTCGTAAAAGGCGAGCATAGGCTCACCGTCACTAACACCGTGACATCTAACTAGGTGGTGGTAGAGTTTAGCAGCGACTCGCCCGGATTGGTACCACCGCCTGACCTATTCCTGCCACCATAACTTCATGACGTGTTCCGGTACGGAGGGTAAGGTAGCCGCTAGCCGGTAAACTTACTTTTGCTCGAGGACTAACAACTTGGCCTCAGGTACAATACTTATTTTTCCCATACAAACTGAACGGGTGGAACGAAGTTCGCCGGGACAGCTAGTATAAAATACAAAACTTGTACTTAGACCAAATTATGAATGCTTACATCCCTCAACGTAAATCGTTCTCGAAGTTGGTTTTTTGGTCATTTGACCAGTTTGCCGTCGATACTTCCTCTGGTTAATGCGACACGCTTTGGTAGTGGGTTAACGACCGCATTTATGGCTATTTCGTGTAAGTGTGCCGCTATCTCGTGGTAAATAACCATTATTTTTCATCTTTAGATGATACTATATACGTTGTATTACTTATAACATACTATACATCGCCTCTGTGGTCTAGCGGTTCAGTTGTTTTCCAAGTTCCAATTTTCTAGTAAAAAAATGTTGCTCGGGATAGGATATGTGCCTGATTGGCGATATGCTTGCCACCTACCACATTATTATTATTAACTCTTTATTGTACACAACTGATATTACAAAAAAATACTTAAAAGTGAAAAAAAAACAAAGTTCAAAAGGCGAGCTTATCTATAGCAAAAGAAATTTCTTCCAGCCAACCCGTAAAAGGAAAGTAATAAATGAAATAAGTAGACTTGGTGTACAGATAAATAAACTACTAAATATATACTATTTAATGAACCAATACACATATAATTAAAAAAAAATATTAACAAAACAAATAAGTAAAATTAAACTAAACATAAACCTAAAGAAAAATTATATGCACAAATTGAGAGTCTAAGCTATGGCAAAGAAATGCTCTTTTAGATGTTTCTTGAAAGAATCAAGTGATCACATTGTGGGACTTAGTATCTTTGGCTGTGTGACCTGGTTGTGCATCTGCCTACCTCTTGCGGGATATGGGCGTGAAGATACTTATACTAAATTTGACGTACATATAAGATCATATTAAAACATTTATACGTTGTATTACTTCTAAGTTCTAACATACATAGACTACTAGAACAACTAAAACTAGCAATTGGTAACAGAGTTGATTACTGTTCAAATAACCGAACAAAATGGAAAATAATATTTTCTTAAGAAGTAAACAAAATTTGATGACGTAGATTTTTATTTTTGATGATATTGGAAGGCAAACAAGCAGACGGATTTCCTGATGGAAAGAATTTCATGTCGCCTAGAGACACTAAAGGTGGTAATGGTGTGTTGCCTACCTGAGGCCGCGATGTTAGGTCTCAAGCAAAAGTATATTTACCGGTTACCTTACCCTCCGATCCGGAACACGTCAATGGCAAGCATTGGACGTTTAGGTGGCAGGAATATTTAAAGCGGTGGTACCAATTCGGGCGAGTCGCTGCGAAACTCTACCACCTAGTAAAATACATATATACAATACTTGACCGCCTCGTTGGTCGACTGCCTAGCGTACATGCCTGACTACACCAGCCAACCACGAGGCTCGGGTTCGATTTCCGTCGAGGGCAGACATTTGTGTGATGAACATTAAATGTGTGCATTTCCGGGTCTGGGTGTTTATTAAATTTATTCTGGTATCTGTTTAAGTATTACGTATCATTGACTAACACCCATAACACAAGCAATTTGCTTACTTTGGGGTTAGATTCAGTTTGTTTACCTTGTCCAGGGATATTTGTATTAATACAAGGACAACTTAAACACACAATTGGTAACAGAGTTGTAGTTTAAAGCAACCGGGACAGATGAAAAATATAACAAACTTTCGTAAGAGGTGAAGAAAATTTGATGAAGTAGATTTAAATACTAAAAAACGTTACAAGAATAAATAAGATTAGTAAATATTGGATTTTAGTTTGTCGGTTTGTTTTTTTGCTGCTACAATATTAAAGAATTATATATATATATATAATGTTTAGGAAATAAAAATAACTAAGTTAATTAAAACCGACCTCAAAACTAAAAAGTAAAAAAATAATAAAGATTTAATAATAAAGAAAGCTATTTTCATTTCTCAAGACCAGCTACTTTGTTTCCAAACTTTTTAGTGCGCCATCTGTAATCGTTTATCGTTATCATCGATATATTTGTTTGTGTGTGTCAAATGCATGGTAGTGTGGGTGTGTTATTAACAAGCACACTTTCGCATTTATATTACTAGTATGAGTTTCATAACATGGACTACCGATAGTTTTGGAAGGGTCATTTATTTATTTTTTATTGAAATTTATTGATTCGTATACGAGGGTATCCATAATTCATATTACATAACGAACACGGTACTAGTCGTTTAGTTGTTTAATAAGCATAAATCTAACCGGCCAATTTACTTATTGGACCGTGTTTTGTCTGTCACGAAGATATTGACGAAATCATATTGCACGTAGCAAAATCAGAGTGGCGAACTTTTTTTGTCATCCGAGGTCAAAGGCCATTAAACTACAATGGGTGTATTTACTTTTATAATTATTTTATACAATCCATAAAACTAAACTGTCAGTATATGATTCTGTTGTATGATGATTTAGGAACGGTGTTTTAATTTTTTTTATGACAGTGGAAGGCAAACAAGCAGACGGATTTCCTGATGGTAAGAAATTCACTCCGCTTAGAGACACCAAAGGTGGTAATGTTGCGTTGCCAACCTAAGGCCAGGATGTTAGGCCCCGAGCAAAAGTAAGTTTACCGGCTATCTTACCCTCCAAACCGGAACACGTCATGACGTTATGGCGGCAGGAATAGGTAAGGCGGTGGTACCAATCCGGTTGAGTCGCTGTGAAACTCTTCCACCTAACCAGATGTCACGGTGCTAGTGGCGGTAAGCTTATGCTCGCCTTTTAGGAGATGCCTGGCAGGGAGGCAGGTGGTTTATTCTGCAAAAGAGCCCGGACCAACATAACTGACTAGATTTCCCTTATCTCTACATAGTATTAAACAAAGTCGCTTTCTCTGTCCCTATGTCCCTTTGTATGCTTAAATCTTTAAAACTACGTACGGATTTTTTTAATAGATAAAGTGATTGAAGAGGAAGATTTATACGCATATTTAATACCCGTGCGAACCTGGGGTGGGACGCTAGTAATAATATATAAAGGTAAAGTGCTGTGTTGAAGCTCGCCCGAATGGGCGATCTTTTCTATTTCGTCAGTGCTTGCCATTGTCATGTTCCTTGCTGGAGAGTATGGTAACCAGGCGATTTGTATACGTGTCCCAGAATCCCCACCTTAATGTAAAGACTTACCAGTAGGTACCTAACGTTTATGGTATCTATAGGCGATGGTTATTTCTTAGCATCAGAGGCCTTACCATGAGTTTACGACGCTATAGTGCCCGTAAATAATTTTCTATGAAGACTTTGACCAGTGCCTCTACTGGTAACTAAGAGCTTTAGATTTCTATAGTTGAGTTACCGAACGTATTCTATAGCAAATGATACTAGAGGCACAGAAGAGTCGCCTGTTTGTATCTTCACGCCCATATCCCAGAGAGGTAGGCTGAGGCACAACTAGAGCACCCACGACTAGCCGAAGCCACTAAGTCCCACAATTTGATAGGTGGCAAGCCTATTGCCAAACGGAAACATATCCAATCCTGAGTAACATTTTTTTTAAATTATAAAATTGGAAATACCACACTTTCTTTATATTGACCTACCTGGGATTCGAACCTGGGACCTCATGCAGTTAAGTCCAACATTTGGACCTCTAGACCAAGGAGGCGACAATTTTTCCGCGTGTTTGTTCGCTTAAAATAAAAATGGACTGCCTTAATAAGTATTTTATACACGTGTAGTGGATTGTAGACGAATATATATTTTCTAATACTTTTACCAAGAAACTGAGATTTCAGAAATTAAATTGTAGTCTGATAATTCCCGATGTCGGATATGAACTTGAGACTACTTGCGCCTATACTGAAACTAGTGTAACAAGATCGATAAGGTTTTACCTTTTTTTGATATACAACAGACTTCTACAAGTTTAGCGTTTGCTAGTTATCTATTCGTGTTTTCCGAAACTTGAAAAAACATACGAGTCATATGGTATTTTAATATTCTAGGTTTTTGAACATTAAAAAAAAGAATGTTAATTAAAAATAAATTATCTTGAGCACTTATAATATTTAGATTAAATATGTTTAAATACATAATAAAAACATTATCAAAATATACTCAAGTGCTAGAAAATAATTAAAAAAATTTAGTTAACTTGATACTTATCATTTAAATGTTGGAAAAGTTTCATATTGAAATGTTGGATTGTTATACTTATGTTGTTTTTCAATCTTGTAACTTGTGAAAACGGAAACCATTATAATGTAATAAAACAAGGAATGAAACCAATCAATTGAGGTTCTTTGATTTTAACGTCAGTTTCCACATCCCCATAACCATCTTTTTCTAGTTTAATTCTAACTAGCTGTTACCCGCGGCTTTTGCTCGCGTGTCAGGTAATAATTATGTTTACTAAGCTTAAGTTGAATCAAAAAAATGTATGAAAAATTTATTCCTGTATTAAACGTATTTATTTATTTTAATTAGTAGACCATTAATAATGACTTTTATACAAACTTTTAAACCCTATTACTAATACTTAATAAGTAGCCCAAAAATAAAATTTCATATTTCTAACTTAAAAATGACGGCCTTCCATACAAACTTTCAACCCCCACTTCACCCCCTTCTGAGTACAATTCCCAAAATTCCGTCTATAATGGGTGTCTACCTAATAAAATGACCCTGCTTACCGATTTTCATGGCTGTAACTTTAACAGTTTTTACTTGGCGATGAAGAGTCAGTCAGCCAGGATATGTTATCTTATAAGTATAAATGAACTTTTGTTCAGAAATACTTCAAATTTGAGATTTTTTCTGAAAGTTTTACGTCATTTTATTTTCTTTTCTGTAGTTGAACAAGCCGCCGAAAACCTGGTCTGGATTTCTATTAACTAAAAGCTAGAAGTCGATCTAAAAACCTAAGCTACATTTGATTAAAATAGGACGAGTTTCGGCATTTGGAAAATCAATTAACAAAAATGTCATGGTTATATTATGTATTGGTCGTAAATTTTAAAAACGCTACGATTCTAAAGGCCTATTAAATGTGACGCCTAATCGTATGTAGTATCAACATCGGCATCGCGTGATATTGTTTGTTATATTTGAACAGGCGCTTGTATTTTATTTAGTAACTTATACAAAATAAGTTATTCTTGGTGTTTTGTATTGTAGTCATGAAAGTAAATCTTTAATATGAATATAAAATATAATTGAAGGGTTGAGTTCGAGAATGGTTTAATTGATTTTTTTTTTCAAAAATTAGTTATTGGTATCTTTGGATTCAGAAAGAAATAATCTGTATAAAGCCCTTTTCAAAATAACAAGAATCGCATTATATCTCGAGATATTTAGTTTTAAAATGGTTTAACTGACACAGATGTCGAGGTCGCTAGTACCAAAAATATTGAATGTTTTAACCTACATAAAGTATCGTGTTTATCTCAGTTCTAATACAAAATTGATTATATCGCCAAAAACTCTTAACTTTTAACCAGCGCCATATTTGTAGTGATTTCTTTAGTAGAATTGAAAAGAATGCTCCCAATGTTTGAAATGTGATTTGTGTCAAATCACGTATTTGTTAGTTAAACCGTTCTCGAACTCAACCCTATTATTGAAATGCAATAAAATATTTAGTCCGTTTTTATACTTTTTGCGTCTCTCGGAAAAAAAGGTAGGTAGGTAGGTACTTACTAGGATTTATGGTGCTAAGTGCCAACTTATGTTGTTATCCATATCGGTGTAAAATCTTATTTTACTCAATTGACAAAATAGATGGTCCTTTTAAGAATTCGTCTTTTTGAGAGTTGGTCCTTTTAAGAGTTGGTCCTTTTCAGTATTAGTCTTTTTAAGAAATAGGTATTTTCAGAACTAGGCATTTAGCGAATTGGTCCTTTTGTAAGCTATTGGTCATTTTAAGAATTAGGCATTTATCGACTAAACCGGTGTGACAAATCCCGTCAATATTGGTTTTCGTTTAGGCGTAAATTATAGATAAATAAATTAAACATTTTCACAATTATAATGTTATTGTGAATTGATAAAGCAGGTATTTTACGAAATGCCCTAAATCATTTTGTAACTTGTAATTAATAGTCTAGGTACTTTCGAAATATTTTATACACATAAGGCTTTTCAAACAGATTTGACTATCATTGTCGTGTTCCGGCTTTGTAGTATAAGTTGGCCTACAACATCTTTGATGTTTATAAGTAATTATCATCTTGGGAAATATGCGTAATTTTATAGGTTTTTTAGTGCCTATCACTATTTAAGGGTTATGTTTGGGATATTATATGTTATTTATAATTAATGTTATCTCTCAAAAAAGCTTTTACCGCGAAAGAATGTCATTATTAAAAATTAAGCATACTTGACACTTACAGAAAATATTGATAAAAAGTATCTTCACGCCCACATCCCCGAAGAGGTAGGCAGAGGCAGAACCAGGGCACCCACGACTAGCTGAAGATACTAAGTCCCACAATATGATAGGTGGCAAGCCTATCTCGAACCGGGCACATATCCTATCTCGAGCAACATTTTTTTATTAGAAAATTGGAAAAACTCAATTTTAGTTTTGTTGGCCGACCCGGAATTCGAACCCGGGACCTCCTGCAGTCAAGTCCAACAACTGAACCGCTAGACCACAGAGGCGATTAAAATATTGATTTTATTTTAAATATACCTTTTTCACGTCACGTGTTGTGTTGTATCTCTCAATGTTTTAATCATGCTTAATTAAACTTAATTTGTTTACAGATTGGGGCGTCAACAGTGAACCGGGTGAAGTGAGTGAACCTGAGGCCGGTCGTATGCGTCCTGAAGACTACCGCCTCGTGTTCCTCAGTTCGGATTCATCGTGCCGTGAGGACACGGAAGACACAGCATCAACGGCTTCTTCTATTGCGCCGACCGCGCCCGACGACTGCGATTGGGACTACTTTGAGCCGGGCGCGGCGGCTATTCAACCACCTCCAATTTCACAACCTAAACATATTCCAGTAGCCTGCCCACGTACTTGTTCTTGCGGTGCGGAACCACGAATAGTTGCTGTTCCAGTTCCTGTCCCAGTACCAATTCCGGCTGCACTTTGGCCCGCCTTACTTGCATTTCCAACACAGACACCCCCACCTCCCCATTGGAACACATATCCGGGATTCCCACCCCTAGATGCAGCGGCTCTCGCGAGGCTTACTACGGCTGCCGCCGTTGCAGTTACGGCAGCCGCCTCCGCCAATGCTGTTCAACAAAATGGACTCGAAATGACCGTCGAACGAACTGATAAGGCGATACAGTCCGAGGCACAAGTGGACGATCCTTGTGATAACGATAAAACCGATAATAGTATCGAACGCGCCATCAAACATGAAACGTCAGACGGTATCAAAGTTATTGCAGAAGGAAATTCTTTATCAGTAATATCGGAGCCCGCGGATACAATGCCGGGCCACCTCGAAGCGGAGAAAGCATTTCCCTCATCAAATGAATCGGCAAATTCTAGTGATTCAGATACAGGAGGAGCACGAAGAAGCTATGACCTTAGAAGTGGCGCACCTGAAGAACCTGCAACTACTGATGAAGACTCCGATGACTCAGGGGGTGGCGGGGGACAGTTTTCAAGAGTGTTTGTTGTCAACCCTGCGGATTCTTCCTCAGATCTTGAAGATAATGCAGATAGCAGTGGCATCGACTGCGACGACAGTTTTGACAAAAAATCCGATAGCTTAGACATAATTGCTGTGCAAAGGATTATGCAAAATGACATAAATCGAATTGCGGAAATCAATGAAAACTCCCCGCGCTCTGATAATAACATTGTTGTTCTGGAATCCATTAGTTTTTCAGAAGATTATCCTGTGATTTCATATTCTAGAAGTAATGCAGATGCCAACAGTACCTTAAATAAGTCAAATTTTATTAAGTTTTGTGACGATAATATGTTGCAAAGTGAAACTTGTGAAAACTTTGATAGTTTCAGGTCAAATTGTGTAGAAAATAATGAAAGCACAAATAAAACATGTGACAACATAGAATGCGACTCCTTAGACTACTCTTGTTGTTATGATAGTAGTATTAATAGTTCAGAGTCGCAAATGAGTGACAAATTAAACACGAAAAATGCAGAATCGCACGATTCAGAACAACAGTTATTGTTATCAAACACATCTCCATCGGATATTAAACAGGACGAGACGAGTTTGTTGGCAATGCCGTCATCGCCTGTGGAAAAAATCGACTTGTTTAAAGGTATTGAACGCACGCTCAGTGAATTATTGAAGAAAGAATTATTAGAACCAGGGGAGGAGAAAACGTGCATTTCGCAGCCGGTTTGCTTAGAGGCGGAGGGGAGTGCGGGCGCACCTGTGGCGACAACAGTTTGCCGCTCGCGCACGGATGGTGCGGACGGGTCTGCGCGTTTCACTAGCCGCGTTATGATAACGCACGATCGTGTCTCAGTAGTCACGTCAGACACGACGCGGCTCATGCGTGATATTATAGTGCAACACACAAACTCGCAAAACGAACCGGAACCTGCCGCAAGGGCACAAGAAAACGAAACAAACGAACGATTTTCCGACGACGACTCGCTACAACCTTCGGGTGGAGTGACTGTTGTTAGCAATGCCGACACTCTCTCGGCGGTTGTGTGCTTAGAGGAGGGGCTTGCAGATGACGACTCGTGGGTCGAGGACGTCAGCCATGACGATGACGACGCCACATCACCTTCCGATTCGGATTCTGGAGACGAGGCTTCGCTGCCGACTCGAGGGGAAGATTTTGCATACTGTAGGCGTTCCTTAGATTTTACACTTCACACTATCGTGGAAGAAAGTTGTGAAGAAAGCGAAGCCGAACAAACGACAAAAAAGCCACGACCAATATCTGCGACTGAGCTAGAAAAATATTTCTTTTTTGGATTGGGGGATGGAAAAAATATTAGGGATGACGAAGATGTCGTATCTGAAACGTCAAGTGTGTGTAGTGAAGGAGGTGAATCTATTGTTGATAATGAGCAGCCTAAAAAAAGTAGTGATAGTGATGATTTGGTGTCGTCTCGCTTAGAAAAATATTTTTTATCCGGTTTTATGGGCTTTAACCAGGAAAGGCGTGACTCGGATGGATCCGGAAGTGTCGGTAGTGATAGTGAAGGTAAACAAAGCCCAGAGCACAGGCGCAAGCGGTTAGTTCGAGCTCGTGGGACGCCTCGATCTCATTCTTCTTCGTTGGATAACTTGTTAACGGGCGAAGAGCAGTTACAAGACAACCAAGATGTGTCGGATGGGTCTAGTACGGAAACAGAAGACCGTCACGAATCACTAGAGAGGCTAGATGTATCGGGAGACAATAAGAGAAAGAAACAAAACAAAAAATTACGTGGTTCACCTGCAGATGAAAGGCGACAGTCGACTGAATTCCCCGAAGAAACTCGTGATGACACGAGATCGGTATCGGAAGGTGAAGATGGCAGATTATCACCCAGACCTGAATTCCCACCTCTGGGTTCAGATTTATCTGAATCCAAAAAACAAACTAGTCGAGATAGTGGTTTTGTAGGAAGTTGTGACGACTTGTTGAGAAATGGAGATTCCAGTTCTGAATATTCAAGATCTCATGAGCCTAAAATAGAATTAGAAGAAATCGTAGAGGAAGTAAGGCCAGATATTGAAGAACGCATTGAAAGGCCGCCTTCATCGCGGCCCCCACCGAGTCCGTTAAGTCGAAAAGATAGCTTTAATAACTGGTCATCAGACGAGGAGACAAATCTAATGATGACAAAAATGCGTCAGTTCTTCAAACAAATGATAAATTCAACAAATGTTAAAACATCAACGCCAGCTTCTAATTCTGAAACTACACGACCTCCCAAACCACCGCAATTGTTATATTTTGAAAGCGAATTAACCAGACTAATGAAAACAGTTCCCGGTATAAGGGATGAAGAAGTCAGAGAAATCGTAGAATATTTATCAAGTGAAGACACCTGGAGTGACTCGTATGATTCCTCGGACTATGCGGGATCGGATTTAGAAGGCACTTCAGCCAATAGATCAGCACTAAGAAAGCAAATTTCAGACAGTTGTAGAGAGATCATAGACGAATTTGATCGTGGCAATAGTGAAGCGGGGTCATTAGAACGAGACGCAGCAGGAGCTTACCAAAAAATAGCAGCTACTCTTGGAAGGGCAGGAGAGGGCTCGCCGCCACTTTTTGGTAAAGTAATGAGACATATCGGTGGGAGGCTGGTCGCGTTGATGCATGAAGTTTCTGCTGGTGCTTCGCCAAGTACCGACGACGATAGTGCGTCAGAGCCAGGAGGCTTAGCACGTAGTCGGTCGCACGATGTACTTGAAGCGGCTGCAAGTAGGGGTAGTGTGGCAAGTGACAGTGAAAGATTTTCGTGGCGAGGTAGTTTTGAATCTGCCTTACTAGCGGCAGACTCTAGAGGGACTTTAGGGGGTGCTGGTAGTGAATCTAGACGATCCCCTGCAGGGGCTGATTTAGTGGCACAAAGATCACATTCGCGTAGTTGTGGAGCTATTGGTGGCAGTGAAGACAGGCTATGGCGAGGCAGACGTCGAGCGTCGGTGCCAGATGCTGAGGTAAGATTATTTTCTTACATTTCGTCTAAAAATGTGTACATAAGTTATGTGATCACTCTAAAAAATGTATGAAACGAAAAGAGCAATTATTTATTTAAATTATTTTCAAGTAACAAGGTTAACTTGCAAATATAATGTGATATATCATTAATAACGAATACAATTACCGCATATCCTTACGTAAATAAATTAAAGACACGTATATTTTAGGGCCTTAAATTGCATAGTTTATAAATATAAGTTTCAGTTCAAAATTCAAATCATCTCAACTAAAATATTTCTTTTCCTATTTATATGAACAATCGCATTTTATATTGTGTAATAGGATATCAACTTAAATAATTCGTAATAAATTAAATATTTCTTCTATTTTCATATCGGTTTTCTTATCATAAATATATGCGTGAAACTATAAACTCGATTATTTTATGAATCGGAATATTTAAAAATTCCACACTCTTAGGCACGGTCCTCCATCAGAACACATTCCTGATCCAAGAATTTCACTGACAGACCGACTAAAGCTATCCTATAAACCTAAGATAATATTATATTTGCCATGAGTTGTCGATGTATTGGCATATCTGGCCTTTCGTGGTTACCTCAATTTCTTTAGCTTATCCAAATATCCCGCTTTAAAATTTCTTATTTATAAAACTTGCTAGCTTTATGCACAGCTACTTTTTTAAATAAGATTTTTTTAATAATAATACCACAATAATACTTACATTTTCCATTACTTGAAAGTCACAGGTTAGGTAATAACAAGTTGTAGCCCTCCAAAATTAAGTTTTCTAACGCAATTTTTTTTTTTTTTAATCCGAATGGTAACTATAGTTCTTTACTAACAACAAAAAAACTTTCAATGTACAAACGTTGCCATTAAACGTATTAAAAGTTATTTTAATGATGCAGTCAGTCATAATATAGTCATAAGTGGTAGTGCCTGCTGTGTAGCAGGTTGTTTAATTGGTACTACTTTACCTAATCCTGTCGCCGTAACGTCTTTTCTCGTTATCACCGTGTTCCGTGCTGGGAGGTAGACCTATAGACTTTCACACTTGTCATAAGATTTCAACGTTATGACAGCTATTTACCAATAACATCTATGGTGTTTATAGGTGACGATTGTTTTTTACCATCAGAAGAGCCTACGTGCTAGCTATCTTAAAACAAAACTAAATAAATGTAGGTATATAGAGTAAATGAGTCATATAAAAGCAAAGGCAGTAACATACAGTATAGGGTGGAACTGGATGTTGCTGGATGTTGAAGCAGTCAGCTTCTATGTGGCAACGTCCCTATATATCTTTAGTGTTTATAAAAGAAAAAAAAGTATCTTTACGCCCATATCCCCGAAGAGGTAGGCAGAGGCACAACCAGGGCACCCACGACTAGCTAAAGATACTAAGTCCCACAATGAGATAGGTGGCAAGCCTATCGCCAACCGGGCACATATCCTATCCCGAGCCACATTTTTTTTTATTAGAAAATTAGAAAAACCCAATTTCACGGGATTGATACGGGATTCGAACCCTGGACCTGATGCAGTCAAGTCCAACAACTGAACCACTAGACCACAGAAGCGTTAAAAGACGTGTATATTTTCTTACCTTCAGAAAAGCTGTCTGCATGTTTGCCTTTCAAACTGATGAAACAATCGAAAGAAACAATACCCTACAGACAGATATTACAATAGGCAGATCTCAAACCTTAGCTATTGTCTGAAGTAAACTTTATACAGCTGTTATGAAGTGTTTGCAACGGTTAAATGTAGAACCTACATGTAATACAATAAAAATCATATTGGTGTACTAATGTAAAAAAAATCAGGTATACTACTACTGGACTAATGTGACTAGAAAACATACTAGTTATTCTGGGCAAATCACATAAATTGAATCGATAAATAAACAAATTATATATTGTACCGTTTCCTTTCTTGGTGAGATCCATTTGTTATAACTAGTATACTTGTATGAATAAACTTGGTTTGCTTCCCTTAATATGTATTTAGTTTTTCTACTTTAACAAAATAAGCCAACCGGTTTCGGTTGAACCGCATCTTCAGGGCTGTGATGTATACGTTAAATTCAAATTAATATAAATAACACACCATTGGTTGACGGTTAAGTAAAACTTCAAGAAACCAATTTCGATTTCAATAAGTAGGTCATCTACGTAAATAAAAAAAAAGTATCTGCACGCCCATATCCTCGAAAGAGTAGGCAGAGGCACAACCAGGGCACTTTGATTAGCCGAAGACACTAAGTCCCACAATGTAATAGGTGGCAAGCCTATTGCCAACCGGGCACGTTTACAATCCCGAGCAACGATTTTTTATTAGAAAATTTTAAAAACCCAATTTTCTTTTTGTTGCCCGACCCGGGATTCGAGTCCGGTACCTCATAAATAAAATAAATAAATATCCCTCGACAACTCACACAAATTGAACCTAACCCCAAAGTAAGCAAATTATATGCTTGTGTTATGGGTGTCAGTCACCGATAATAATACTTAGAAATATTTAAATAGATACCTGAATAAATTTAATAAACACCCAGACCCGGAAATGCAGACATCTAAATGTTTATCACACAAATGTCTGCCCCCGTCGGGAATTGATCCCGAGCCTCGCGGTGGATCGATGTAGTTAGGCGTATACGCTAGCCACTCGACTAACGAGGCGGTCATGCAGTCAAGTCCAACAAATGAACCACTAGACCGTAGAGGCGATACAAATATTGAGTTTTTTATACGATTTCCCTGACATTCCATCAATAGATCCAGACGTAATGTCAATGAGACTACTTTTAAGTAAGTTCTTTCAAATGAACAATATTTCTTGAAATCGGTTCACGAACGACGGAGAAATCGATAAACTTACATAAAAATATATAGGAGCGAAAATGTAACCTTCTTTTATGGAAGTGTGTTAAAAAATCATCACTTAGGTAAATGGGAATAATCATCCCTAGCCTCATTGTTGGTCGATGATTTTATAATTATTTATAGTTTTACTCATCATTTTTCCATAAAAAAATATTTTTTTTCTAACATACAGCAATTAAAATTAAACTGTAAATATTTTCTTTTTACATAATTCATTATAATGTCATTCAAACGGCCATGAATTAAAAGTTCATTTTTATTTATTACATATGATATTCTAAGTCATTAGACTGAACTCAATTTCTGTTTCACAAGAGGAAATAATGATTATGAATTCCATCTCTGTAGGTCAAGAGGAAACGATTTCAAGTGGGCTTGCAATATTAAACTAAGCTTTCTGATACTTATAGTATGTAAAGTTAAATTGTTTAACTAAATCATTTTGAAGTTATTTCAAGTCAAGATTTCTATTATTTTTATAATTTTAAGAATAATTTTATCAAAAAAATCTTTTATAGATCGAGAAAAATGTTCTCCATTTGAATGTGGATTCGATCCCATATCTATTGCTCGTATTCCTTTTTCTTTACATTTTTTTTTAATTACTATAATTTTTTTAATTTTTGATGTTGAAATCGCCCTTATTTTTCCTATAATCCCTTTATTTAAATTAGTTAATTTTATAATTTGATTCAAAGTGAGATTTTTTTTATTATTATATTATTAATTGGTCTTTATCATGAATGAAATCAAAATATACTTAACTGATCCATGTCAAGATCTTAGACGTGTATATCCAACTCCACTCTTCTAATTTTGATAAAGTTTTTCAATTTTGTTTTGGTTGATTCGGCGTGAGGTATCAGATGAGTTTTTAGAAGAGTTCGTATGGTATTTACAACATTCTGCTATATTTCGGTGTAATTAAAAAGCTTAAAAAAGTATCTTCACGCCAATATCCCCGAAGAGGTAGGCATAAATATCTTAACTACATTCAAAACTTAATAAAAAAAACTGGTCAAGTGCAAGTCGGGGTTGTACATCGATTGTTCCGTACGAACATGTAGGTATATAATTAAGCTATATAAGCTAGTAAAAGTTCGCGACATTTTATTATATGACGTAGTTAATCACTTACACTTTTTCCTTTATCTGTGCTATGTGACGTTGCTTCTTACCAAATTTCAAGATTCTGAGTTCATGGGAAGTGGAAGTTTGGATTCCCTTGTGAGTTTCGAAAAATAACGGCTGTATATTTCGATTGCATTGGCTTATTTTTTTTTCACAGCCTTAAGGGAGGGTTGAGTAAGAGTATTCGATATAAATTTTAGATTTATACCTCCACGCGTTTTTAAGAAACAGGGTATTGGCTCTTGGCGGACGGACGGACAGACAATAGTCCTTCCTATAAGGTTTCGTTTTACCTTTGGAAGTACGGTACCCTAAAAATGATTAAACTATCAATTGGCCTCTAATCTAAGCTATATTCTATCAAAATAGATTCAATGAAAGCAATATTACACGCGTAGAAATTAAGCACCACCAAGAGCCGAATAATAACGCATTGCCATTAAAACGAGGAAATATTTACATCATTATTATGGTAATTTATGAGGAGCAATAATTTCTAGTAATTATGCTAATTACAAAGTGGTTAATTAATCGTTATGGTAACTGGATAATTTGTCGAGTTTGCTTTTACTTTTACGAAACGAGTTGAGACATCGGTGATGTGGAAAATTGATTTCAATTTGTATACATTGTTATTATTACTACACACATGCTAAGTACCAAATAGCGGACACACCTCTCTTTCAGTTGATAAATATTCAACTGTTACTGTCTTGTGGAAGGTCAATGTTTCTATTGCATTCCTCCATGTTAATGTCTGCTTTCTCTTTCTATATATACAAGCATTTACTTATTAAATCGGTTGTTTATCAATGTTAACTTACAAAGGCAAGCCATTCGGATGAAAGTTTTTACGAGAACATGGCGGCAAAAATCTCTTTTATTTTTTTTATAAATTAATTCTTAATTTCTAATTCATACAACATAATGTCTTAGTTATTAGAATAAGAATCAGAAAAAAATTTATTCCCGTAGACATTGCAAGTGGTAGTTGTGAGTATTTTTGTGAACTACCACCGAATCGGATTCGCGGCCACACGCTGAGAAGATCCAGCAAAAAAAGAACTCGGCGGGCTTGTCTTTTTTCATAATTAATCCTGTCACTATAGGCTAAAAAAAATACAAGTTATTTCGGAGATTTTGTAAACTTTCTTACATGATTTTGTTTTTTTACATTTTTCAAACTTATTTAATAATAGAAACTTAAATTTATTGGGAACTTATTTTGCGTATCTCTATTTCATTTCAAAAACAAAAGAAAGAGACAGAATACATTTACAGCCAGTTTCCGAAACGCCAATCAGCTGTTTAAGTCATGTTAAACAATTGACAGAAAAAGACGTTACTTTGCAGAAAACCATACTAAATTTCAAATTAAATAATTTTATTTTAATTATTTTACAACTGTCTAACACGACTACTTGCTAATAGCTGGTGGATTCAGCAGCTAAAGAAAGCTAAATGAAAGATGAAAATTGATCGACGTGCAAGCTGAAGTGGTAATGGGCAGGCCACATTGCTCGCAGAACTGATATCCACGGGGCAATAAAAGTTCTCGAGTGGCGGCCCCGCACCGGAGGCCGTAGTGTTGGACGACCTCCTACGTGGTGGACTGATGACCTGGTCAAAGTCGCGGGGAGTCGCTGGCTACAAGCGGTTGGTGACCGTGACTTGTGGTGCTCTATGGGGGAGGCCTATATCCAGCAGTGGACGTTCTCCGGCTGATTATAATGTTGATCGACGTTTCGGAAACTGGTTGTTAGTGACGTCAAATCAATTACTAGCAACGCTTCTATAGATTTACAACATTTGAAATATGTTTATTAAATACTAGTTGTCCCGGCGAACTTCGTTCCACCCGTTCAGTTTATATGGGAAAAAGTAAAATGTTGTTTTTCTTATTTTTCTCGCAAGTTTTTTTCCTTTTTCATATCTTTTATCTTTTAAACCTTCCATGGACTTAAACAAATAATTCAAAACCAAAATTAGCGAAATCGGTTCAGCCGTTCTCGAGTTTTTGCGAGACTAACGAACAGCGATTGATTTTTATATATAGATGACATCTTCCTAATATTAGCATATCTGTGCAAAATTGCCAAAGAGTGCGATAAATCTTATGTACACCCAATACAAAGAAATTGCAAGTGAAAATTAATAGTTAAAAAACTAAATTATTAACAGTAGCGACCTAGCAATAAGTATAAAAAGAAACAAAAGGAAAAGTTTGAACGAGGTGAACAGTTTGTAGAGTTTTTGGAGTAAGCCTTGTTGTGTAACATTCGTGGCATTAGTACTATATAATTACTTTGCTACAATGAACGCATTATTTTGTGAATATAACTGTGGGGTGTAATAATGTTTTTATACTTTTTTTTATGATATTCAAAGGCAAACAAGCAGACGGATTTCCTGATGTTAAGAAATTCACGCCGCCTCAAAACATCAAAGGTGGTAATAGTGCGTTGCCAACCTTAGGCCGGTTTGTCAGGCTACGAGCAAAAGTTTACCAGCTACCTTACCCTACGAACCGGAACTCGTCATGACGTTATGGCGGCAGGAATAACTTAGACTAATTGTTTCACAACATCGTGTGTAGACATTTTTTTAAGAATTTGTTATATTTCAGCCTGAAGAGGAACAACGAGCGGGCTCGTTGCCTCGACTGCCATCCATCACTGGTACCAACACAGTCCCGACCGGGCCAGTCAAATCGGCTCGGTACAGGGCACCTGGGTTCCGGACAGCTACGAGAGCTGCGTCGGCGCCTGGACTCCACGTACCGAGGAGACGACGACCTCAGTCTATACCGCAACAACTGACACCTGCCGCGCCCGCATCAGCGCCGAGCTTACAAGGTCAGTGTCCTAATATCTTAAAAAAAGTATTAAAATATGAATTAAGTGTCTTTTACGTAAAATTTAGTAATTTTTAGTAAAATATTTACGTACCATAATTACTAATAACATTAAAATTATATTAATAGATATAAAAACTATGTTAACTTTTAAATCGAGCCGAATTTTATATTTATTTTAAAAATAAATATTAAATTTACCAAAATCGTTCCAGAAATCAAATTTTAACCGTTTATCCCAAACAAACATATTATTCTGTAATACAGAACGATGTAACTGAACAAATATTTAATTCTAGTTTGTACATAGGATACGTGCCCTAAAAAATAATTATGATTAGTTACTAGTATAATATATTGTCTACCTTACATTAAAAATGTTTCTACAAATTTATTAAACAAAAGTACTCAGTTAAAAAGTTTTCCATCAAAACGTTCACGGTCATTCATTTTAAAAAACTTGACTGTTAATATGGTCATTCACTTAGTTCTAATATAAATATATTATACGTAAAGGATAATTTGAGACAAGTGTAATATTATTCTTGGGCTAGAAAATAGTATTTTTATTCAGTACTCGTGTAGTGAACAAAAATACTAAATTATAATTTAAAAGAAATAAATTCGTAATTTTTACCACAAAAAGTAATATGTTTTAGAAAAGAGAGAAAAATGTTTTACGAATCTTAATTAAATCATTAAAGAAAAAGTTAATTATATGATCATTATATACGCGGTGCTATATCTCCTCAACAAACAATAATTAAAATTAATTTTCTGTAGAAAATGAGTTCTCCTGTAGCAAGTTAACGCATAAACTAAACTTAATGATAAATCCGTTGATCTCGGCAATACTCTTAACGCGCCAGTTACTGGTCACGGACTCTTGTTTTAGGTATTTCTGAACGAGGGTCTTGCTTGAGAGATTTTACGCTAAAACAACTTTATGTCCACCATGATTTCTCTCAAAACTTTCACGTTGTAACAACGTAATGTGGAATTAAAAGTGAAAAGATAATTGGGAATATTTTAATTATATCTAATTCCCACTGTGATATCTGATTTTCTTTTTCCTTTGTTGAAAGTTATTGTCTCTGTGGTCTAGCGGTTCGGCGTCGGACTTGAAATCATGCGGTTCATGAGTTCGATCCCCGGGCCGGGAAAAAAATTGAAAATGTGTGTTTCAATTTTCTATTATCAATAACGTTGCTCGCGATTGTGCCCGGTTGGCGATAGGCTTGCCACCTATTACATTGTGTATCTTCGGTAGTCGTGGCTGCCCTGGTTGTGTCTCTGCCTACCTCTTCGGAGATATGGGTGTCAAGAGACTAACTTTCTTTTTACTAAAATTAGCGAATCCTGTTTTCCTCGACAAAACTACTCAAATTGTTATCCTAGCATTAATCAGATGGAATTAATAATTTAAATTCGTATGATCAGGAGGAGTAAAATGAATTGTTGTTTTACCTATATAATACTAGCTATCCCGGCAAGTAATCTACCAATGGATCTGAACTGATGACTTATGACCTGAAGTTACAAACAGGCTACTTTTCGCTCGAATGGTTCATGAGGGAAATTGAAATAACTTTAAAATTTGAACATTGTCGCGGGCAAGGATAATATACGGTACAAAGAGGAGTTAAAAGAATAACTAAAACCGAAATATTTTAAAGCCCTGTTTACTTAGAAGACGTCTATTCGAGTTTTAACAACAATAATTATTGAAGCCGACGCAAAAAATATTAACTAATGACAGCTAAAATTGCGCTAGTTTTAATGATTATTTAATTGATGTTATGTTTAATACACACTTAATGTCTTAGATGTGGGCTCGACGTTTAAGAATTTATAAATGTGAGTAATGATTTTTTTAATGTTTTGAACGTGAAATTCCAAACGTAGCCTATGTGTCGAATGTGTGTTAATATGATTAGCCAAACCACAGTTAGGTAGATATTGTAGGCCGAATTACAATTAGCTCTTCTTGTACTTGTTAATGATACATATTTTTGTTTATCTATAGACATAAAAGAAAGAAGTTTTAGTTACACTATTTATAACTCAAGAAAGGCTAAAAAAAATCTCTGGAAATTTATGTGGGGGACTTAAAACCAGGAGACGGACATAGAATGCTTTTTTATTCCGTTTGACTACGAGAACAGTATAACATTTTTTCCTGAACAAACGAACGGGTGGAATTCACTAAATTTAGTTTTAATCTAGTTTGTTGTTTAGTTTCTTTAGTTTTTCTATTTACTAAATAAACTAAACATTTACACAAAGTTTAGTAAAAATCACTTCAACTACTAATGTTAATGTCAGTGAGTAGGGCTGACCGGGGATGGTTGACTACTTTTTTTACTAAAACATACATATTCTTTGTATTATTAATACAGGAAGTCAATAAAACGGCATCAATTGATAGAAAAACTATTAAACTAACTACATACAATGTTAAGATGATTGCTGTTATATTGATACTTCAAATTTTACTTTGAAACATACTTACAAATACTTATTATTATAATATATAACGAAAAACGAATATTATTATTTAACGAAAATTAGTTACTAGGTATAAAAAATAATTTAATTTTGTTATTGTTACCGCTAAAATTAACATTATACATATTTTTTAAAATTGACGTCCATTTTCCTTTATTCATTAAATCAAGACGATTTAATTTTTTTAAAGTCTGTAAGCACGCATTAACTTAAATGCTGAAGTGTATTGGAATTCAAAAAAACGAAAACTGCCGGTTAGAGACAATTTATACCATTTGTATTAGAATCGCCACACCGTTTCGATTGTCTTGACCAGGTTAGTAAGTAAAAAGTAGACCTAACTGTTCTGTAACAATTTTTCTTGGCAGTCAACATTCCTCTGTACGCGTGGCGATACTAATGTCTTTGTACTTATGTAAAATATGTTGGCCTTAATCCCCATTCTCTATTCTGGTTTGCGATATCTTGTACCTATTTGCTACTCAATTGGTTTAAATAAAATAAAATTTTAGAAACAAATTTTCCGGTGAACATTTTCTAGAAATTTCGAGACTCAGAACATAAATTTTCCATACAAATTTTAAACTCGAAACCAAATTTTTTATAGGTATTTGACACCTAAAGAAACATAGAGTTGCGCCGCGCTCAGAGACATCAACTAAGATTTAGTTTATCATTATGTCAAAATTTCGTGTAGTCAATTTAATGACTGCCTAAAAAATAATTGATGTCTCTGAGTGCGGCCGTTAGTCTTGTTTTATACGTAGGGACAAAATGAAGCCTATGAAAACAAAAAAAAAATAATTTTGTCCCAAGTTTTTTGGACAATTTAAGAACTGAATACATTTTGTAATGGACAGGAATTCAGACGGAGTAGGAACGAGTATATTATGCCCTTTTAACTACAACTACATGTATTTCATATTCTATAACGGATAATAGTATCCGTTATACCGTTTGAGAGTGAAGAAGTTAGTAACACACACACACGAACATCCGAGTTTGTATAGTATATGTAGTAGTAGTTTATATTGGAATATGCATCAACTGCAAAAAAATCATTGCCAACTATGCACAAAATACTGCATTAGACATCAACGATCCCAAATGTTCTCGTACTTCAGTGCGAAGAGAATCTCTTATTGTGAGCTGTGACACCGTTAAGGTGTTATTTTTTCAACCCCAGACTGATAAAGAGAGGTGTTAGTTTGTGTGTGTGTGTGTGTGTGTGTGTGTGTGTG
>NJDD01006768.1:44264-58163 GCA_002245505.1 Calephelis nemesis | reverse complement strand
AACTTTGTAAGTTTAAATCGAATGGACCAATTTCAATGCGGATTTTTTGTTTGAAAACTGACATGATCGTTAAGGTTTTCAGCTTCATTCTATGTAGGTTTTGTGGAGGTATATTTTATTTTAGTACTATTATTCAACAAACAACATTTAAAAGACTAAAAACAATGCACAAAACATCAAATTAGAATAAAATTAATATTATTATGAAATAAAAAATTAAACCAGTTAACTTTAACCAAGTCAGAGTCAAAGCAGAACGTAACATTTAACCCTATTTTTAAAAATATTCATTTTGTTTTGGACAGAGAGCGAGTTCTAAAGATTAACGGAAAGCGTTAATTGAAAAACGTCTTTAATAGCTAGTTGAAAAGAAATATTATCACATTATTGTAGTACTAGCTGCGCCCCGCGGTTTCACTCGCGTAAGTCCCAATCCCGCGGGAACTACGGGATAAAAAGTAGCCTATATGTTATTCTGGGTCTTCAGCTACCTACATACCAAATTTCATCGTAATCGGCTTTGTAGTTTTTGCGTGAAAGAGTAACAAACATCCATACATACAAACTTTCGCATTTATAATATTAATAGGATTTATGCAATAATAATCACTACAAATAAGAATGATATATATCTATCTGTAAGAAAATATTTGTGAATGTTACAGAGGCATCTGTTTAGTCAAAACATTTTATCCACTGTTTTTGGTTTGCAAAAAATAACAAGTCAAGTAAAAAAAAACAAATAAAGTACAGTCCAGGTAAAAATCTCTCTTTTGAAAGTTGGTTGAAAATATGTTGTTTAGTTTGTAAGCTCAATTTATAAAAGTATTCAAGAGCACAACTGGACAAGTCTTTGCCCTTTCAAACTTAACGTTAACCGGTTTATTTCTGAGTAATGTTTTACCTTATTTTCCGTGTGCTTATTCGATGATAAAATAATACTGCTTTATGCCCAGTTTCTATAATCAACGAACCGTAATTTGTGAGTATACCTGACCATTCGTATTTAATCTGAAAGCAACGAGGCGTATAGTTCCTCAACTGTTTTAAGCGACCAGAGACCTCACTATATCTTATTGACAGACATCTTAATGGTTACGATTTGTACAAAATACTGACGTCCGTAAATAATATTATATTCTTAGATAATAATATAGGAGTAGAATGTTAGTATTACAGATTCACCCAACAGGAGGAAATCAACATCAGAATTAAAACAATTACCTTATTGATCCTCCCCCCGACGCAATATACCTAATACCCCGAGGGGTGTTATTAGTTTGACGTGTCTAGCTATCTGTGTGTCTGTCTATCTGTGGCATCATAACTCCAGAACGGATGCAGTTTTCAATTTAGTTTTTTTTTGTTTTAAAGGTAACTTATGTGCGAATGCTCTTAGAAATGTTTGATGAAAATCGGTTGAGCCGTTCAAAAGTTGTGAGGGTTAAAGTGGGGAGACTCACCGGTTTTTTTATTTTTTAAAAGGAAAATAAATTCTTGTGTCGGGGGTTTTTTAAATTTTTAATTGAATAATTATTCTTTCATAACGCCATAAAATCGATATGTACCTCGTCATTGTCACGCATTAAACTTACGCAAGAAACCTAGTAATATAACCAGGTTATGTTAATCATTAACATCTTTGATTTAATAGTGTCACTATTAGGATTTCACCTTGTTTGCGGTCGAAGACTATAAAAACTGTGAATGTATGACGTAATCGGTATATGACCGAAAACGTGTTCCTGTTTGACATTTGACAGTTACTAAGTAATTTTATGCAGGTGGCATTTCTTCAGCAGGTGTGTCCTCTTATCACATGTTTCGTAACAGAAAACGCCGATTTCGTATTTCGTTAATATTATTTGTGATCAGAAAGTGTTGTTATCAAAATGTCACTGCGTGATTCCAAAATCATTGATTATATGTATTTAATACTAACTGAGCCGACAGACTTATTCCTTTTATTCAAATGAACCTTCTTCTGATAGTAACTAACACAACAAAAAAGAATAAGCAGAAATGGTCCATACATTCACGCCAGATGCGATGACCAAAGCAAATGGCGATTTTTTAAGACTAGCCGATTTGGCGAACTTTGAATCGCTTGAAATTAACAGATGCTAATAGTTAGTTAGTATGGAAAAAAATTGACGTATTGTTTTCTCCATTTTCCCTTTAATTTTACCAGTTCATTCAATCATCAGTCCAGTCATTAGTTCGTCAGTTCAGGAGTGATACGATGACCACGTTAAACGGGGATTCATATATATAAAGCACATTTAAACCGTACTATTTTTTAACGCAACGCTCCATCTGATGAATACCCAAGTACCACTAGAGTGGTTTTGTGGATAATATTTATCTATTTAGTTATGTTACCCGGTTAAAAGAATGTAAATTTGCAATTAGTTTATTCTAACATTCAACAAAATCCAATCAAATTTGTTGAGATATAAAAACTTAATAGTATTTTGCCGCTTATTATTCTTCGAATACAGAAAACTCGATCAAAATATTTTTTTTTAATGGCTTATTTGTTGCTAACCGCGAAGTTTTTACAACTTCACCGGGCTATAAATATTACAGTATGTCTCTTGTATCAAACAAATCGACAATCAGATAAAAATAAAATAATAAAGTTCTGATTCGTCAACGTCTTAGTTATCTATTAAAGTAAAAAAAAAATGATAAAACACTTTCAATGTATACAGACATTCACTATTTTATAACTTGCTATAGACATTATTATTTAAACGACCACTTTGAAGTATATAATATTCTAAACTTCAACTATCGTAAGCTACGTAACATGTAATTCACCTTTCCATTTCATTATGCATATAATTGCAGTTTGTGAACTAATTTACATACAAATTACTGATGTTAAATATTCTACAAAGAGTAATTTCTATAAATCTAAACTTGCTTATGTAATATGTTCCTAATAGCTTTAAGAATAGTTTAAATGCAGTTAAACTGTAACCAGTCGTCTTCGATTTCTATAATTATGTCATCTACTTACACAAACGTTTAATATGTTCCTCAATTTTCTTGGATTTCCAGATCCTCATCCAGATCAGATTTAGACTTGGTAACAATATTAATAAAAACGAATTTCTAAAATCAGTTCAGAAGTGACGGAGAAAATATCGACTAGCATTCATAAAAATACCGAATGGTTTTGACATTATCTATATATATAAAAATCAATTGCTGTTCGTTAGCCTCGCTAAAACTCGGAAACGGCTGAACCAATTTAGCTGTTTTTGGTTTTAAATTATTTGTTCAAGTGTAGGGAAGGTTTAAAAGATAAGAAAAAGGGAAAAATTAGGAAAATCAACATTTTAATTTTTCCTATACAATCTGAACGGGTGTAACGAAGTTCGCCGGGAGAGCTAGTCTTGTATATAAAAATCAATTGCTGTTCGTTAGTCTCGCTAAAACTCGAGAACGGCTGAACCGATTTGACTAATCTTGGTTTTGAATTGTTTGTGGAAGTTCAGGGAAGGTTTAAAAGATAAGAAAATGGAAAAAACTTGCGACAAATCTAAGAAAAGCAACATTTTACTTTTTACCATACAATCTGAACGGGTCTAACGAAGTTCGCCGGGACATCTAGTTAGTAGTGATAAATATTCCTTCTTAACGGAAACCAATCTGTCTATCTGTCATTTGAAATGGTTCAGAACGTAAAACCAAACAATCTCTGAAGAGGTTCGCAGAGGTACACGAGTCAGAGCGTCATTTCAAAAATATTTTAATTGTGTTCAATAATAATATCTAGTGCTATCGAATCTACTCTATGATAATTTAAGAGATAGTACACCTGAACTGGAAAGTGTATGAAGATTAGATAGAAAAAATAAGAATAATGTTACCTTAAGGGGCCATATACACTAATATACGTCAGCAGTATAATGTTTTTTTCATACAAAGCAATCATGGATCTTGGTGACAAAAATACACAAGATTACCATGAACTTTATAAGACTAGTGTTTCCAAAACACGATTCATTTCACTTTGCTCGATAGAAAAAAATCAAAAAGTTAGCCCTTTTTTGAAAGCAAAACCCAACTGTCTACTTCAATTGTGAAAATATCGACACTAAATTTAACATAAACATAGATAAGTACTATACCTAAAAGGTAAGTGTTTCATTTTTTATACTTTTTTTTCAAATTACTTTTATAGTGTCAAAAACAGTGATTTGTCGTTTATGACGTTTACTTTAGAGCGCACTATTTCATAGTAATCATGGAACGGGGGAGTGCGGCGATTGGCTCTTCTGGCTGACTAAGTATGGGGCCTTAATGGATTTTGCAAAGACATCTACTAGCACTAACGAAACAACAGAGAAGTTCTAAACTCAGTAGCTAAACTGGCAGAGCATCTTCAGCAACAAATATTGGGGTCTTGTTTTACGTCGAATTTTGTTCTTTAGAAGTTTGATAGAAATTATATCTAAAGATGCTAGTTAAAACTCTGCCTAATGCTTAAAATATCATGAGCGTGACGATATTGCTCATTAGTAAATTTTTTTTATGATATTGGAAGGCAAACAATCAGACGGGTTTTCTGATGGTAAGAAATTTACGCTGCCTTGAGACAGCAAAAGTGGTTGCCAACCTGGGGCCGGGATATTGGGCCTTGAGCAAAAGTAAGCTTACCCTCCGAACCGGAATACGTTGACGGCAAGCGCTGACGTTATGGCGGCAGGAATAGGTAAGGCGGTGGTACCAATCCGGGTGAGTCGCTACGAAACTACCACCTAGTCAGATGTCACGGTGTTAGTGACGGTAAGCCTATCCAAGTTTCTATCCAGTGGTAGTTTTTTTAGAGCATATATGCTTTTAAAAAACTACCACTGAATAACGGTTCTATAGAACCGTCACAAGAACTTCTGGTGTAGTTTTTGTAAAATAAAAATTTTCTTATTCTTATTCAGTGTAGCTACATTCATACATATTGTATTAAAATTATCATAATCCATAACAGAATCGTCAAGGGCAGTGTTCTTGTACAAACGTAATAATGATAATATGAAAACGTGTTTCGCATGCTACTACAATATTAATCTTGACGACGCAAACCATAGTTTTGCTGACTACACTTATGTTTCATTGTCGTGTTCCGGTTTTGGTAACCGATCAACTTAAAATAAAAGTTTTATTTATCACCGCAGGATAAACGTTACCTATTGCTATTATTGATGTTTTGGCGTCAACCATCATGTCCTCAACTATATCATCAGGATCATCACTACATAGTATAAAATTAAAGTCGCTTCCTCTGTCCCTCTGTCACTTTGTATGCTTAAATCTTTAAAACTACGCAACGGATTTTGATGCGGTTTTTAATAGATAAAGTGATTGAAGAGGAAGTTTATACATATTTCATAATCGTGCGAAGCCGGGGCGAGCTGCTAGTATATTAATATTTTTAACTGACTTTTTAAAAAGTTCTGAAATTAATTTGATGTGTTTCCTCAGACATTTTTTAAGGGATGACGGTGGTACTTCCTTCTTATCAAAATAGTTTACCTAGACGTCGTTATATTGAAAGTACAATTATTTGTAATTTCATTGAGTTTGTAAAATTAGCTTGTAATATCAAATATGCAGACGAGTTTTCTACTGGTAAAAAACTACGTCGCCTCCAGATCTGATGCATCGTTTGGTTTACTTATCGTGCTGGATGCATTCGACTAGCGGTTCACATTTAACCGTATAATGACGGCTTCGTGATCCTCGCCGTGGTCGTGGCGGCCCACACAGTTAAGAAATAAGTAGGTAATGTGTTATGCCAATGCCCTCTCCGTTTGACACACATTCGGAATTTAGATGTGGGAGTAGCACGTGCTTAGGTTACACTTTTTGTTTTTAAGATTACCAACCGACTTCAAAACCGGGGAGTGATATCACGCAACATTACACAAGTTTTTGATTCAATTTTTGTTTCATATCAGATGCTTATGTACTATTTTTGTTTAAAATTGATTAAGATAGTGATTTTATTATTATTATTTAATACTTTATTGCACACAAAAATATAAAAATTCACAAAATACAGGAGAAAGTAAAAATGCACAAAAGGCGAGCTTATCTCTAACTAAAGAAATTTCTTACAGCCAATCCAAAATAAAAATGAAGCTGTGAAAATAAAATGGAAGACATCGTGTACAAAAAATAAAAATATAATAATCAAGTACCGATGTAAAAACAAAACAGGTACAATTGTCATTATTAAAATATCTTTTAGGATACGAGTATGTTATTGGGTCTACTAAAAGTAATGTTCCTTCAATCTTTTCTTAAAAGTAGGTACGTGTCGCGAATCACGATACAAATGGAATTCCACAATTTGATTGATTGAAAAGTAAAAGATTTAGAATAACAATTGGAGTGCGCTACCATATTATTGTATTTTGTGTATCGTGTGTTTGTGTTTTCGTTTTCTCGACGACAATATAATATTAACAAACTTTCATTTCAATATTTTATTATTAAATTGAAATGAAAGTTATTTTGTGCAATGTCATTGCATTCAAATTATAATAAATAAAAGCAGTAATAAAAATATGGTTCAGAATTTTCCCAGCTCGCGATTCTGAAAGAAAACTCGGAAGTTATTGTTAGAGCTGTAACATTTTTTATCGTCTTGTAACATTTACGCCACGTTAATAATAACTTTATCGACATGTTATTAAACGCTTTCACTAGTTCTTTCTCACAATCGGTTTAGAGATTTAATCAATGTTGCCAACGTTAATGACTTAATGAACGATTACGAAATATGTAATCAAGTTCGGTATCTGGTTGTGGTTGCACAAGATCTTAAATGTGACCACGGACGACATTTTGGCATTCATGGCAAGAGGTTAATTCGTGTAATTGCCTTAGAAAGGTAATCATCTGCACGCTCTCTTAACGGGTCGCATCTCTTTTTCCGCAGCCGAAATATTACTTCAATTATAGTAGTACTACATATTTAAATTGTGCGCTTCGGCTATATTCGTCAAACTTCAGAAACCCGAGTGTGTTTTAAAGTTGTATCTGTGTATATTTGTTATTACATAATTAATAATTTCGCTTAATTTTAGATTAGGTCAGCCAATTAAAAATTCGGCTTCGTTTTAACACTTTATAAGATATAAAGTGTAAAGCCGAAGCGCATAATTTAAATAGTAGAACTGTATGTATCTTATGTCGTATGTATATTACCAATGATTTTTTTTTTATTCAGTTAAAATAAAATAAAATATTGTAGTCGCCTTTTTGCGAGACGTTGAAAAAAAACCTAATGATCATCTTGTGATATTTTTATAAGATTTACCGCGTTTTTAAATTTTTGGAAAATATATCAATATCCCTATACAAGTTACACAAATAGAATTTAGCCTCAACGTAAGCAATATATCTGCTCTTGATTTGAGTGTTAACTAGTGATACTTAGATATTCTAAAAAAGATGCTAAAATAAATTTAATAAATGTTATTTACAGTTAAAAAACTGTTAAATCAAACCTACGTCTCTTTACCGCTGTTAAATAAGTTTAGTAATACATTCTAATTTATAATACCAACTGTCAAAATGCAGATATGTTTCTAATTTTAGATTTTGTGTTGAACGCTTTTTATAAAAGTTGAAAGTAAAAGTTCCAGTTACGGTATTTATACGAAATCATCGTAACACTACATCACCTGTTACCTGGTCCCTAATGGCCAATACAATGCATTTTTGAGGAATTCTTTTGTATCTTTATAACAATGATAAAACCCATTCACTATTTCTAATGCCAGTGAGTAAGCATTTATCAGAATGTCGCACTCGCAGGCTATGGGTGTATCTTGCAATCGCGGACATTCTTGGGAAATGTCGTGACTTCTTAATCAACAAACTGGTTTCCATGTTAAGATTGAGGTTTATACATACTAAATGTATCATTAATATACTTATAAATCTATCGATTGATTGGAAAATAGCGACCTACATTCACTTAACACGGGTGTGTGAAGTTCGAGAGTAAAATTAACTCAAAGCACGTTAGATAACTGATTTGCTTTTAGCGATATTTTTCTGTACTCTTAAGATCTTCCTAAATCACTTATGTTTGAATGTTATTACGAAATAGTTTTCTTTGGGGAACTTACTACATATTTAGAATATATAAATTACCATATTCTTCACATGTTTTTAACACTTATTGTTTTAAATAATTTACTTTATTTTAAACTTGTGTTTACGATAAAGGTGTTTTCAACGTTAAAAATAATGGTGTAAAAATTAAACCAGTTAAAGTTCTACTTTTTACAGCATTATTTTAACGTTCAATATTTATTTGACAGTGACCGAAAACTGTAGAAGTGGTAGTGTAAAAATAACACCTCGTTGGTCGAGTGGCTGGCGTACCCGCCTAACTACGTCGATCAACCCCGAGGCTCGAGTTTGATTTCCAACGGGGGCAGACATTTGTGTGATGAACATTTAGATGTCTGCATTTCCGGGTCTGGGTGTTTATTAAATTTATTCTGGTATTTATTTAAGTATTTCTATGTATTAGTATCATTGACTAAAACCCATAACACAAACATATAGCATATAATTAGCTTACTTTGGAGTTAGGTCAAATTTGTGTGACTTGACCAGGGATATTTATTTATTTATTAAAACCCATTGACTTAAATGTATCAAAAGTTATTAATGTAGATAATTGTGAAACAGTACAAATGTACAATAAACACTTCGAATTTTAGCGCAGCTCAAATAATTGACAAACTCCGTCATTTATATATGGGCCCCAAATATAGAAGACATTTGGGGCCTTTCCCGTTCCATGCCCTTGTAAAAACCAGTTCATCGGTAGGCTTTATGTAAATCTAAAGAGTAGATTTAAAACGCACACAGGCAAATGTTTGTATGTGAGGAATGCCTAAACTTAGATACATATAAGCATTACGTAAACTTGCTGCCCTCATGACTCTAAAATTTGCTGAACAGAGCTTCAGATTGGGATGTTTAGATGTAGTACAAGTAGGTACAGGCTTTATCCATAATTTTTCGCGTGCAATTTTATTTTTAAAAAATATGCTTAAATTACAATTTTAATTTAAACATAAAGAAATATTTAAACTAGTGGTCGCTTATTGGTCGAAATTCGACCATAATTAATTTTAATATCTTGTTAATAAGAACGCCATCTTCATTTCTCAAGACCAACTAGGTACTTTGTTTCCAAACTGTATGATTATAGTTTGTGCGCCCTCTGTGATCTTTTATCGTAATCATCAATATATTTGTTTGTGTGTGTCAAATGCATGGTAGTGTGGGTAACGTTTTATTTATTGATTTAACTACGCTTTCTAAACATCATCATTAAAAAATATTAGCGTTCTGCACTTCTCCTACACATAAACTATAAGTGTGCCAATTTCATACTCCTCCGTCAGCGCAATTTTCGTAAAAAGGTGTCCAAATTTTTTGCTTTAAAAAAACCGTGTTTAAAGTCGGTTAACAAATGACTGAAAAATCATCATATATACTTAAACAATTGGAGTCTCCTCCTTTATATAATATCCTACCTAATGACCTCCTCTTTTTTTTATTTGTTTAAAATAAACTTATCTACATACAAACCAAAGATTTCTGCCTACTTTTTCGGAGATAGGGGCGTCTAGATACTTTTTCACGCCATTATTTTGATGGTACGCTGCCAACCAGAAGCTTTAAGCCTGTTACGTGAATAAGTTTACCGGCTTTGAAATTTTTTAAATTGGAACACTGCAATAGCGAGCGCTGATGTGATGATAGCTTTTTATGGCGCATAAAATCCTACTTAAGTTGTAGATAATAAATTCTTTCCATCCATATTTAGTAAACCAGCTGTAATAAAACTTCCAAAAACATTCCCATCTTGTTTCGCAACTGAACCCAGCATCCGTGACATAATTAGGTAATATGTATTTTATTATGACATATTTATTGTTATTCAGGGCTATTTAAATATCATCGTATTATGACACACCGTATCATCATCGTAAATCCAACTTCAAGAAAGAGGTCGATCGCCGAATCCAACTCGGATGGGCAGCGTTCGGGAAGTTAAAGGGGATCTTCTTTTCCGAATTACCGCAGAGCTTAAAGTCGAAAGTCTTCGACCAGTGTGAGCTACCGGTGATGACATATGGAACTGAGACTTGGCCGTTAAATTTGGGCCTCTTAAATAAGCTCAGAGTCGCTCAGCGTGCTATGAAGAGAGCCATGCTCGGTGTTTCTCTGCGAGATATGATCCGTAATTCGGTGATCCGCAAGAGACGAAGTAACGAGAGTAACCGACATGGTTCAGAGAGTCAGCAAGCTGAAGTGGCAATGGGCAGGCCACATTGCTCGCAGAACCGATAACCGAACCGTGGGGAAGAAAGGTTCCCGAGTTGCGGCACCGCACCGGAGGACGTAGTGTTGGATGATAGTTCTAAATACATATTTATGTTGACTGACACCTATATCACAAACATATGTATCATGAGATTTGTTGAAAGATATTTTTTATATATTATCTACTATATAGATATGTCTAAGATTGTAATACATTTTAAATAGCTCACACTGGGTAAGATGTAGGAATAAATAAAAAGACGTAACCAGGTACCGAGGCCAACCAGTCACCAAATGACGTAATGTTGGATATTTAAACAATAAGTTTTCTTGGGTGAGACGTTATCACGATATTTATTACGTTTTAGTTACGTACAATGATCGTTACTGATAAGGTTTGTCAAATTGCTTACGTGATACGTGACTGTTTGTGAGTCTGTAAATTATTTTTGTATTTTTTTTTATTTTTGTCATAAATTTGCAAATATCAACAAAAATTTCGATCACTGTGTCATTTATAATGTAATTACAAATAAATATATGTGGAGTAATTACACGAATTAATCAAATAACAAAGTAAACCAATTATGTACATTTGACATATTTGTGACATATATGAACAAAACTAGTACAGTACTACTATTTAAAATATGCGCTTCGGCTTTACACTTTTGACACTTAATACTTTTATTTTTAAATTGGCTGACCTAATCTAAATTTAAGCGAAACGATTAATTATGTGTAATAACAACTCTATATATATAGATATATCCTTAAAATACATTCGGATTTCGGAAGCTTGACGAATAAAGCCGAAGCGCATAATTTAAACAGTTCTAGTGTACACACATACAAAGACCATATAGAAATAGCAAAAGTAATTCAATAAACATTTAAATGTTTTACACATCATCCACAATATGTCTGCCCTTGCCGGCAATCGAATCCCAACCTCGTCAATGATCAACAGCGTCGGGAAGAAAAGATTAGGTCACCGCTAACCGGAAAATAACTACTACGAATAAAACGTGTGAGAAACGAAATAACAAAAGGCTTTAAACATTTTGAAGGTTCAAGATATGTATTATAGCTTGCATTTTGCAACACATCAAGCGCCCACTTGGAGCTGAAACACATAACCGCGTTGCGGCGCCGTGCCGCTAAAATCGGTAGAAGCCTAAGTGCTAAGGGGCGTGTCACTATTTATTTATTCAAAACAGTGTAAAATCTTTTTAAACAAATAAGCGATAAGGTTCTCATGATGGTCCATGGCGTAGACACGTCTATGACGCCGCAATGCCACAACGCTAAACGTCAATTTTAGCGGGCGGCGCCGCAAGACGGTTATGTGTTTTTGCCCTTAGTTCTGCCCGCGACGTCGCCTGCGTTCCATATAACTCAAAATCAGTATAAATAACTATGTTAATTTGAAATTTCATCTTAGTCTGCTAAGTAGTTTTTGCGTGGACGGATCTCTATCTATCGTCACAAACTTTCATATTTAGGATTGTGATTCACCATGTTTATATTCCAACGATTGATAGCTATGTTCGTTGCATTCTGTGGCTATGGAAAAGAAAAAAAATGCTTCGGATTTCCACCTACAAAATATTTATATCAATGGCATCTATACTTTACACACTAAGCTGCTAGAACCTAAAATAATCTATTCGTTTTTTTTTAATTATTATTTCCTATTACCAAATAAGCAGCATTTAATTTTAATAATAAATTTTAATAACTTTTTGATTTCATTTTTGTTTCCAAACTTTACGAATCTGGTTTATGCGCCTTCTTTGATCTTTGTGTATGGCAAATGCATGGTAGTCTGTGTAATTTTTTATTTCTATATTTAATGCACTTTGTAAGCATTATTATTGAAAAACATTAGCGTTTTGCACTTCTCCTACATGTAAGCTATAAGTGTGCCAAATTTGAAACTCCTCTGTTATCGCAATTTTCGTAAAAAGGGGTCCAAAGTTTTTGCTTCACGTATTACTATTATCATATAATTTGCTATTAAGTTATGTTTAGACGTCGACAAGTGTACAAGTGTACCTACGTCGAATCAATATTATTTGATTTGAGTTGATATGACAAAGTATTAGTCCGTGGCCTTTACTGTGAACGTTTTTGATGCTCCTCCACTACTCACTACCCTTATCTTTGAGCCAAATGGCCGAGAAAATATGATGTGTCATCGACCTTACCTTCAGATGTGTGCCAGACTTATGCAACACGTATGTACGTAAATGTTTGCTGTTCCCTTGTTTACACTGTTATCTACAGTACCTTATATCTAATCTGACTGATAGTAAACGCGTGTGATAATAAAACGTATAGAGCTCCTATAAACAAATGAAAAAAAATACTATTATAATTTCCCTTTTTTTCTGTACCTATATGTTCGCGTAAAGCGTATTTGTGGCCAATAATTGTCACCTTACAGCAGTGTTATTTCAATAATACAATGTAGAATAGACCATCTGCCTTTCTTCCAGGCAGGTCTTAATAGGCGAACATAGGGTTACCGTCACTAACACCGTGACTTCTTACTAGGTGGTAGAGTTTCGCAGAGACTTGCCCGGACTGGTGCCACCGTCTTACTTATTCCTGCCGCCATAACGTCAATGCTTGCCGTTGACGTTATGGGTTTGGAGGGTTAGGTAGCGGGTAAATTTGCTTCTTCTCGAGCCCTAACATCCCGGCCTCAGACTGGTAACGCACCATTACCACCTTTGGTGCTTCTAGGCGACCTGTATTTCTTATTATCGAGAAAACCGTCTGCTTGTTTGCCTTCCAATATTATAAAAAAAATATGTGTCAACTCAAAAAACAACCTGCTTTCATCATAATCAATTTTTATTTAATTACTGGACAAATGACCAGTACATAGTACTCCTAGATACATGTTGTGTCCAAGACGTCAAGATATAGATCCCAGAATACTTGCGCCCAGCTCGTTAAAAAAATTAACAGGACTTTATTTTAGTATCGTGGAGCCTATTCGCGACTTCTATTTCTATCAATCCGTTTTCTTATGTATATTAATTTTATTAACCCTTGCTATACACATAAAATACATTACAAATGTCAGAGATCTAGTAAACATAGCCGTAATTATTTCTTAAAGCGATATTTTTCAGAAAAGCCTGTCAGGTGACACATGTGGAAATTTTCCTACAGTGCCAATAAGTATGTTGTACATAAGAGTTCAACTCATATGCCTAATTAAATAATGTGTACAAAATAGATAACTATATGAACCATATAAAGATTGACATAACATGAATATTAGCAAAGATAGATAAGGACAGCAAATAATAAGGATATAACTTCCTAAACATAAAGTAATGCAATGTAGTGACCGTGTTAACAAATTTGATGATTAGGAAATTGATTTATCTATAAATGTAATAAATCTGAAGAAGGGTCAATTCAGTACATTGAAAATAATAAAAAAGTATATAGAAGGGGGTGTTACTGGATCGATACCAAACCCAAATATGTGATAAAAAAAAATTG
>NJDD01006764.1:5096-18089 GCA_002245505.1 Calephelis nemesis | reverse complement strand
AGAAACTAGTGGTACTCGGTGGTAGAGTCTCTTAACCACTCACCCGGATTGGTACCACCGCCTTGCCTATTCTTGCTGTCATAATATCAGCGCTTGTCGGTGACGTGCTCCGGTTCGGAGGATAAGGTTGCCGATACACTTACTTTTTTTTATGATATTGAAAGGCAAACAAGCAGACGGATTTCCTGATGTTAAGAAATTCATGCCGCCTACAGATATCAAAGGTGGTAATGATGCGTTGCCAAGCTGAGGTCGGGATGTTAAGCCTTGAGCAAATGTGAGTTTACCAGCTACTTTATCCTCCGAACCGGAACACGTCATGACGTTATGGCGACTGAACCAGGTAAGGCGGTGACTCTACCACCTAGTCAGATGTAGCAACCTAGTAAATCTAAAACTTGAAAATTTTTCCTCGAGGCCTAACATCTCTGCCTAAAGTTGGCAACGCACCAATACCACCTTTGGTGTCTCTAGGCGCCGTGAATTTCTAACCATCAAGAAATCCGTCTGCTTCTTTGTCTTCCATTATTAAGTCAATTAAAATCAATCACCATTAAAATCAATTCATAATAAAAAAAAGGATCTTTACGCCCATATCCCCGAAGAGGTAGGCAGAGGCACAATCAGGGCACCCACGACTAGCCGAAGATACTAAGTCCCATAGTGTCATAGGTGGCAAGCCTATCGCCAACCGGGCACGTTTCCAATCCCGACCAAAATTTTTTTATTAGAAAATTGGAAAAATCAAATTTTCTTTTTGTTGGCCGACCCGGGATTCGAACCTGAGACCTCATGCAGTCAAGTCCAACACCCGGACCGCTCGACCACAGAGGCGATTATAACAAAAAAATAGGAAAAACATTAAAGTATAATAGAAAATCGTAGCCTTATTGAGAACCGTCTCCTTTTCAAGTCGGTTAAAACGTTTTAAGAGTACAAGAAAAGCTGCAATCAAGCAGAAAGTAGCTAATCATATGAATCACTTCATTTTTTCATCACAAAATGAATTTACTGCGTAATATTTTACGGTCTTTGTTCAAAAATATAATCCAACAAAAAATAAATTGAATTTTGCAATCGTATTGTTGATACAGGTTTAATTAAATATCACAAACGGATTAACAATTTCAAATAATATTAATCTTTTCAATATTGTAAGATTCTTTACAACATAATATTTGAAAGTATTTTTATGGTCTCTTTTGTATTCGTTTTTTTGACATCTTTTGAATTGGTTTATAATTTTCCGGGTTTTAACTTTTTTTAGTAGACGTAAACCGCTTGGAATGTATTTTACAGCTGGTAAGGACTATGCTATTTATACATACTAGTGGTCGTCTATTGGTCGAAATTCGACTATAATACATTTTAATATCTTGTTAACGCCATCTTCAATTTTCAAGACCAACTATTTTGTTTCCAAACTTTTTAGTGCGCCATCTGTGATCTTTTATCGTTATCATCAATATATTTGTTTGTGTGTGTCAAATGCATGGTAGTGTGGGTAATGTTTTATTTATTGATTTAATGTACTTTATAAGCATTATTGAAAAATATTAGCGTTCTGCATTTCTCCTACACGTAAACTATAAGTATGCCAAATTTTATGTTCCTGCGTCAGCGCAATTTTCGTAAAAAGGGGTCCAAAGTTTTGGAATCACGTATTAATATTAATATATAAACCTGTTACAGCAACGCTCGGATGGTATTTTTTTATCATAAATTGAAATGTAAGCTATTCTATCTTTCAAGTTGGATCAAACTGCACACGGTGTGCGAATTTGATTAAAATCGGTTAAGTAGTTTAGGAGTCCATCGCGAACAAACAACGTGACATGGAATTTATATATATTATGATAAGTTGTGTCTGGGGGTTCTGTGGTCTTGCTCAAGTTAAGATATTCATAATCAACTCTTAATTCAAATAATACCCTTAACCTTAGTTAATTTCTGAGGGCACCTATGAAATATCAATAATATTCCTATTAACCCCAACAAAGGTTTTGGTCGGGCATTCAATTTGAAAATGTAGTAATGAAATTATAAGATCTATTAGTTTAGTGGTTTTCGAATATTATGTTACTTTGTCGGGCTTATGTTAGACATTTAACAAAACAGTTTGGACTGTATCACTTTAAAAATAAGATTGAAAATAAAATACTACATGTATTGAAGAAACTTGAAATTGCTTTTCTATGGTTAATAAGATGGAATATCGAAAATTTTAGTTTTTATACTATTACGAGCTTTTTTTATAATAAGGAAATGAACAAGCTGTCGGCTTGCTTGGTGGTAAGAAATAACCGGTAGCCTATAAATACCATAGATGTTCTAAGTGCGTAGCTGTCTTGTTACCGAGGTACGAACCGGCTACCCTATCAACTGGACTGGAACATGACACTGTCCTTATGGCAGAAGGAATAGATAGGGCAGTGAAAAAACGTCCCTATCGTATTTCTGTTTATTATCTAGTAGCATAAGGAAATGTGTAATATATATATATATATATATATATATGTGTGAAAAAAGTATCTTCACGCCTATATCCTCAAAGCGTTAGGCAGAGGCACAACCAAGGCGAAGATAAAGACTAGCCGAAGATACTAAGTCACACAATGTGATAGGTGGCAAACCTATCGCCAGCCAGGCACATAGTCAATCACGGGGAACCATTATTTTATTAGAAAACTAACTGTTCCCGCGAACTTCGTTCCGCCCGTTCAGTTTGTGTGGGAAAAATTAAAATGTTGTTTTACCCAGTTTCCTCACAATTGAACAGGATAAAAAGTATCCTATGTCCTTCTCCCGGTTTTAAGTTAAGTACCTCCCTACCAATTTTCAGTCTAATCGGTGTAGCCGTTTTTGAGTTATAAATAGTGTAACTAACACCACTTTCTTTTATATATATAGAAGATTGAAATAATAAATTCTTACATACAGATTCAGCTCGTGATGAAAATGTGATGATGCCTTTACAGTGATGGAGAAGACGATGTGATGAACGCCAAAATCTGACCACTAGACCACAGAGACGGATATAATTTTACACAACGTTTATCAAAATTCATCCTCAAACTTTCAAGCTGCAACTATTCAACTAAATATTACTGTTGCCTTGTTGGAAACTTTTTGCTCAAAACCACAAACTATTCAGTGACAAAGTCTGTTGCGACTTCAAATACCTGCTTCAATTTAAGTTTAAATAGCTTTTAGACAATTAAACATGAAATTTAACAAGAACAAATTTTAACATGTGGTCCCCGAGGTGGTCCGGGCCCTTTTGCAGAATATACCATCTGCGTTTTTGCCAGGCAGCTATTAAAAGGCGAGCTCAGGCTTACCGTCACTAACACCATGAAATCTGACTAGGTGGTAAAGTCTCGCAGCGACTCATCCGGATTGGTACCACCGCCTTACCTATTTATTGGTTCCGGTACGGAATATAAGGTAGCCGGTAAATTTACTTCTGCTCGAGGTTTGACATCGCGGCCTAAGGTTGGCGACGCACCATTACCACCTTTGGTGTCTCTAAGCGGCGTAAATTTCTTACTATCAGGAAATCCGTCTGCTTGTTTGCCTTCCAATAACATAAATAAAAACTATGATATCGTACCGCAATAGGTATCAATTATTCACAGCAACTGAAAAAAGGTATACTTTTTGTACAAATACCAGTGTTGCCGCACGTAAGATAAAATTTACCGTTTCTGCATTTTAAAAGCTTTTAATCATAACATCATAAAATTCATCCTAAAATTTTAACGTGGGAATATAAAACATCCTAAATATTATTGCTTGGAAAATTTTTGCTCAAAGCCACTAACTATTTATTCACAAAGTCCGTCGCAACTTTTAATACTTAACTATACCCAAGTTTAAACAGTTTTCAGACAGTTAAACATGGAATTTAACGAGAATACATTTCATCGGGTGGCCTAAATTTTTACCTACTAACAAGGAAGGAAATTTCGGTCGTATTTTTGTACGAATTTGTACGTAAAAAGATCGTTGACATTTTGAAAGGTTCTCTTTTGTGTATGGTATTACGTAAATAACTTGTAGACATATAAAATACACGTAAATAAATATAATAAAGTTATGTGTACAAATCCCACATATTAATCTAACCTGAACTATGTAATGTAGTGTCAGTGCTCGCCATTGTCGTGTATGTGGTTAGAGTAGCCGGTAGCGTTGAATACGTGATGCAGTAGCAATATCTATACATACATACATACACATACATCTTCACGACAAGTCCCTGACGGGGTAGGCAGAGAGTATCAAGTGCCAGACTTCACGATCCTGAGAAAGCTGCCTTTTTTTCTTCTCATTCATTACCTTTTCTTATAAACACGCCAATTTCTAGACTCTTGATACCACCCTCGGCTAATATCCGAGTGATCTGATCGTGGAATGTCAACCTTGGCCTCCCCGGGTACCTACATCCATCCACATTCGCATTGTATATCTGCTTTGTCAATCTTTCATCTGTCATTCCTTCCACATGACTGAACCAGCGAAGCATGCCCTTTCGCATTTCAACACCAACACTTTTTTCAACCCCACTCTTTCTCGGATCTCACTATTACGAATGCGGTCAGCGAGCGTTACACCACAGATCATATACACCATAGTAATATGTATGGTGTATTTGTGGCTGTTCCCCCCCACCACCAAGGGAATCGTGTTCACTCTTAGAACACAAAAAAGCAAATTATGTAATTTTGGTTTATGGTCTGTGGTCTACTGGTCCGGTATTGCCTACATGATGTCTCGGGCTTCATTCCTGGGTCGGGTACCAATTTTTAATAAAAACAGTATTGACCAGGATTGGATAAGTGTACGATTAACGTTACAAGATACAAGATAGACATTGTGGCCTATGTCGTACTTTTGGCTAATCGTCGCAGTTTTGGTTGTGCCTCTACTTACCTGTTCAGGGTACCGACTTGAAGATACTTTTGTGTTGCGTATGTTTGTCTACAAAAAAATACCTACATAGAAATACCTGTATAATATATATCCAAATCCAGAAATGCTGACTCTCTCGGAAATCGAATGCAATCCTCAAAAAGTGGTCTTTGGACTAGACATGCACGCTAACCTATCGAACCTCTGAGGCCGACAAACTAACGAGTTCGTATTATAATTAATACAAATGGTATAAAAAGAGTTTTTTTTTATATAAAGATCTATTTTAAAAAAAATATGCCCTTCTCTAATTTATATTTCAATCTGATTTTTCTAAACTATGTAAAAGAAAAAAAGTAATGCCAAAAAATAATCAAAGTAAAGAATATAGCCTCAAGACGTAAGAACATGTCAATATTTTCAAAGGCGAAATCCTGATCATTTCTCCGAGCTGTGCAACCACGTCTTGAATCTAAATTAGAGATGTGAGTTGCGTAAACAAAACTTGTATATATCGATGTTTCATAATATTATCGTAAAATATATTTAAATGTCGATATCAAATTTTTTCGTATTAAGTTTTACGGTATAGACAATCAAACAAGCACACTGATATCCTGATGCTAAATAATATTATTACGTCTATTAATACTCAAGTAAATGTCAAAAAATCTAAAATTTGTTTGGTTAGATATTTTTTTAAATCTCGGTTAGAAAAAAATATCAGATAAATTTAATAATTCATATTTATAAACAGTTATTGTAGGTACCTTCTCCTTATTTTAATATATTTATCTTCTAAGCGTTGGTTGTTTGGAAGAGATCGCTTGTTAGCGATAAGCTTTTGTATAAAATATGTATTTATAAATGTAATATGTAACAATTTCATGTTTTAATTGTACGATAAAGAGTTTATTATTATTATTATTAATGTATGTCAATTTTTTTTCTTTGATGTTATACTTGATGCATATTTTGACAAACTTATTATTCTTATCGGAATACGGCAGTGTAAATGTGACAGACAGCAAACGATTAAATTGTTACTTGTTGAGAGTTTTGGCGGGATCGAGAAAAAAAATGGACCGTGTTGGTTCCGGCTCCTTTGCAGAATAGACCATCTGCCTTCCTGTGCCAGGCAGCTCGTAAAAGGCGAGCATAGGCTTACCGTCGCTAGTATCGTGACATCTGGCTAGGTAGTAGAGATTCGCAGCGACTCACCTGGTACCACCGCCTTACATATTCCTGCCGTCATACCGTCATGTCGTGTTCCGGTTCGAAGGGTAAGGTAGCCGGTAAACTTACTTTTGCTCGAGGTCTAACATCCCGGCCCCAGGTTGGCAACGCACCATTACCACATTTGGTGTCTCTAGGCGGTGTGAATTTCTTACCATCAGGAAATCCGTCTGCTTGTTTGCCTTCCAATATCATAAAAAAACTATTATTTCGTAATAAGTAAATTTACTGTACACATTGAGTAAATTTTGGTGACTTTTTATAATTTTACTAAGTTTGAAGACGTAAGTGAAGTATTCATGAACTAGTAGAGTAAGATCCCGGAGCCGTAAGATACAACTTATTTTCTAAAGCATATAATTTTCGGTTCTCAGTAGTCTTTTGCGTACTTTTTAATACCGGAATGTTTGTGGGGCTTGCCCGGTGACACCTGCGCAGGCACCAAGCGAGAAAGGTAACTAAAAATCAAAGTTAAATTTTTATGACTGATTTTTATATGTGTAAATTATTACTCTGAAGTCATATACAAAAAATCAGACGCTTTCCATGAGCCAATACTTTTATCCGACCCTTAAAACACTAAGACAAATGAATGAACTTAATTTATTTTTAAATGTCTGATTTTTATGTATGTTATTAAGATAATAATTACAATGTTATATGTAATCAGTCAGACAAATTATAATGACCAAACATCCCCCAAACACAAAAAATACTCAACCATGAAAACCGAAAGTTACATGCTTTAGAAAATAAGTTATGTCTTACGGCTCTGGGATCTTGGACTATAGTAAGAGTATGTTTATTTGATGTCGCCAAATGTAACTCGACGATGTAAGGTAAACGTTAAAATCGATTTTCATAAATATTGTTCAAATTGACTTACATACTTTAATATCTTGTATCGATAATAACACCGCAACAAAGTTGTTTGATTTACATCCCTAATTTCTAAGCCCGAGCATAAAAGACAAAAGCGTTACAAAATATGGTACATTTTAAATTTTATAAATGTGCATTCTTCGTGCTTCCACGCTAGTCATAAGACCTTATTTGAAGCTACATTACCTTGACTGCTTAGTAGGAAAAGTATTTTACGTTCTTGTAGAAAAATGTTAAATTAAATTATATTATGACATTTAAAATACTTAATGTGTCATGAAGTACCACCAGGCAGGTTTAGCATGCACTTTTCAAAGAGCTGATGTCTTTTTAATAAAGAGTTATTAATTATATGTACTAAAACCTACAAAACGTGGAAGATTCCAGCTGTTTCTGAATTTATACTTCTTTTGACGCGTTAGGAAAAAATGATGAGGGTAAATTTTTACGATGCGCGCGCACACCGTCACGAAAAACCGACATGATGAAGTTAGCTATAGATAACATTTTAGTTTTTATTAAATATTAAATAAATTTTATTAAACTAAATAATGCATTAAAATAAAACTTTTAATGTATTAAATACCTTTTTTCTATGGTTAGTGTCATTTTGTCTACAGATGTAAAATAAGGCAAAAGATAAAATTTTTAAAAAGATTTTTATCTTATTACGCCGAAGAAGTATAACTTCTAACGCGTGTATATAAGTACACACATTTTTTAATATAAGATAGCTTAGTTTTTGTTTAATTGACATCACATACAAGCGACATAGTTATAGATGGAGTTATGCTAGAAACAGCTTATTGACTCTTGCTTTGAAAAGGCCCATATTGTAGTTTTCCGGAAATACTGCTTTAAAAATCATGGACTGAGCACTCTGCTCTTCCACAAAGCCTGATGAAGTGATGAAAATCGCAATGTTAGTAGCATATTAGTCATTAAAAAATATGTGAATTTCAGGAAGTTCAGAAAGTGAATTTTAATTCTTGCAGTTCAGGAGATGAAGGAAAAGGTTTGTCTTAATACAACTTTTGTAAAAATAATATATATTAGTTCCTCTTGCGTTGATGTGAGATACGATTTTGAAATGAAGCCAATGGAATAAGGCGATGGAGCTCTTAATCTACGACAATGTTCCAGCCTAAGCAACGTACAGTCAAACAGTTGCTTGTCATATGCCCGGTTCCTATAATCAACGAATCGTAATCCGTCAGCTAAACCATTCGTAGTTTGTGCAAAAGTAACGGAGCGTTACCAATATTTTCAAAAAATGTTTAGAATCAATAGTCCGAAACGAGCAACCGTTGTTAGTAATCTTACTAATGCCCTTTTCCTATAATCAACGAATCGTAATCCGTCAGCTAAACCATTCGTAGTTTGTTCAAAAGTAACGGAACGTTACCAATATTTTTAAAAAAATGTTTAGAATCAATAGTCGGAAACGAGCAACCGTCTTAAAATCAAAATCTTACTAAGCGTACAAACTATTACCATCCGTAATCAAAACGACTCGTTTTTTAAATATAGGAACCGGGCATAAGCGTACAAAATACTACCATCCGTAATCAAAACGACTCGTTTTTTGAATATAGGAACCGGGCAATAGACTAATTGTCGGGCATGCCCATTTAATGAATCCAAGGCTGCCCGCTGGTACTCCAGATCAAATCATATATAAAGGGTGTATTTCACACAGTAACGAAAACTTCTGTGCTAGTTTAGATACATATCAGACAAAATTCCGTTAACAGTTTTAGTCGGAAAAAAGTGGTTAAATATTTTGCAGTTTTTCAGCTCGCAATGTATAGCGAACAAAGTATATGCATTAAGCCACGCTTTGCGAGCTGTAAGTGCCGACCTAATACACTGTTTTATTACATAGCCGTTTTTAGTAAAAATGTGTAATTTATTAGATATTAAATAAAAATCTTGTTGCGTTAGATAGTATCTTCACGCCCATATCCCCGAAGAGGTAGGCAGAGGCACAACCAGGGCACCCACGACTAGCTGAAGATACTAAGTGACACAATGTGATAGGTGGCAAGCCTATCGCCAACCGGGCACATTTCCAATCCCGATCACCATTTTTTTTTATTAGAAAATTGGAAAAATCCGATTTTCTTTTTATTGGCCGACCCGGCATTCGAACCCGAGACCTCATGCAGTCAAGTTCAACACCCGGACCGCTAGACCACAGAGGCGATTAGATAATATTAATGAAATGATCGTGAAATCAATTAAAAAAATACAGAAAAATAAAAAAAATATGAAATTTCCGACACAAAATTCCAACTATATACGCATGTCTATCATGTACAGAATCCATGATTTAATTATTTGTTACGCTGTCATGTAGGTACATGGTGTATAACACCTGACGATATTTATAAAGCGAAACCCGTGTTGGTCCGGGCTCCTTTTGCAGAATAGACCATCTGCCTTTCTTTCCAGGCAGCTCGTAAAAGGCGAGCATAGGCTTACCATCACTAACACCGTGACATCTGACTAGGTGGTAGAGTTTCGTAGTGACTCGCCCGGATTGGTACCACTGCCTTACCTATTCCTGCCGCCATAACGTCATGACGTGTTCCGGTTCGGAGGGTAGGTAGTAAGGTAAACTTACTTTTGCTCGAGGCCTTACATACTGACCTCAGGTTGGCAACGCACCGTTACCATCTTTGGTGTCTCTAGGCGGCGTGAATTTCTTACCATCTTGAAATCCGTCTGCTTGTTTGCCTTCCTATAACATTAAAAAAATCGGCTAAACTATAAAAATAAAAAATGTATTATGAAAAGTACCAGTATTGTGAATTAATTGTTTTTATCAGAGTCGTTAATGAAATTAAATAAGTAATCTTGAATTTGTACAGATGTAAAGACATATTTTTTAACCGACGCCAAAAAGGTTACTAGATCGGTTGTGTGTGTATTTCTGAATATTTTTTTTTTTATTTTTTCACTGCTCCTAAATAATTAAAATAAGACTGCAAATGAGCTTGCCATTTTGGTGATACTAAGAGGCTACCATGGCTTATAGACACAATTTAGATACGTTGTAGGTGTGTCATGAGTCTCCGAAACCAGCGTGTTTATATGAATAGGGTAATGAATGTGGTGGAAGCCAGACAGGTGTACCAGGATCGTGAGGTTTGGCACTTTATATTCTCTGATTACACGTAAGGGACTTGGCGTGAAGATATTTATGTATACTATAGGTAACTATGGCCAGGCATAAAGATAAGCTTCATTTGCAAGTCTATAGATAAAAAGGTAGGTGGTCTACTTATTCTCAACAGGGATTACCACAGAAAAAGTATTATTTTCTATATCGGATTAAAAAACAGTTTTATAAAATTTTCTTTACTTGTGCCTACCATCGGACGAGAGCAATATTATAATGCTACCTATAATTGAAACGTAAAGTCCACATTCAGAAATAGAGTCTACTTAAACGTAGATAATAGCAACGTTTATTAATATCAAGGGTCCATTTAAGCTTAAACAGTCATTATTAAAATCTACATGAAAGTTTAGTTATTTCGTGTGAATTTTGTTTTCAGTATAATGTTACCCGTACTCAACTTTACTGTCGGCATACTATAAATAAAATTAGAATCCGCTCTAACAAGAGTACGGGCAACAGAACAAACATAATAGCAGTGACACTGCTGCGAAATGGTACAACTTTCTGTCGCTTAATTCACCACTCTGCTGTTTAAATTCGGCTTCATTGATGTTTGGTCCAAGTTAAAAGCTTTTTGATGTTACAAAGCTGAGCGTTTAAATTTTAGTTAGCTTACTTGCAATTAATTTTGCAATTGTATTTAAATTTGCATTTAAAGCGGAGATAGTTTTGGTATTATTCAAACATTTAAAGTTTTATTATAAACTATGCCATATGCAAGGCTTCGCACGCATCAATCCTAATAGCTTTTTTGTTATAAATTAGAAAACTGCAGACAGGTCTGATGGTAATAGACAACTATCATATATGCTGGTTTATTTAGACATAATCAAAAACATATTTATATCTTTTTGTTGCCCGATCGGGGAATCGAACCCGCGACCTCATGAAGTCAAGTCCAACACCTATACCGCTAAACGACGAATGCTAATTTTAACATACCAGTTTTAAGTAAAAAAAGAAGCCTCAAAGAATAAGGTTGCATCTTACAAAAATAGACAGCTCTTCTGGTGGTCCTCTTTGAAAAGAATCAGAAAGCGCTTAAATTTTTAATGTTCTATGTGATATAACTAGACACTTTATTTCATTTAGCGCTTGATTTGTTTTTTATCACAATATCTTACTCATTGATAACTCATAGATAATAAATAAATAATAAATATCTACGGAAAAGCTACACAAATTGAACCTTACCATAAAGCAAGTAAATTATATGGTTGTGTTATGGGTTTAAGACAACGATACTAATACATAGTAATACTTAAACATATACCAGAATAAATTTAATTAACACCCAGACCCGGAAATGCAGACATCTAAATGTTTATCACACAAATGCCTGCCCCCATCGGGAATCGAACCCGAGCCTCGCGGTTGGTCGATGTAGTTAGGCGTGTACGCTAGCCACTCGACCAACGAGGCGGTCTTACATCTTATATCTTATCTCTTATAACTTAAACCAAACACCAACCGCGTACAAAGCTGTTGTGGCTATACAATTTGCGAGTTTGTTTGCTTTGGTCGTTTCGTAAAAGTGGCGCTTTCTTTGCTCATGTCCAGTGCATTGTTTGGTCCAGACTGTTACAATTTTGAAATAGGAGCTGTTTTATGGGAATGTTGACGTTATTGTTTAGTTAAATAAATGCAAATAGAGAGGTGTTTATTGCAAGGTTACATGAGACAAGTTTAAATAAAGTGGAATATTTCAAACTGTTGCATTTAAATAAAATGGCTGTGATATCCATCTTTATCCATACTAATAATAAAAATATGAAAGGCTGTCGATAACGATTCTACCGTTAAACTACAGGAGTGCTTTTGATATATCTTGATGAGCATATAGTTAAAAACCCGATATTTTAATCAAAATTTGACCTCCAAATAACTACAATAACTACAAAAAATTGTTTGAAAACCATATTAAAGTTAACAAAAGCTTTGTCCGAAGTAACTGTTTTAAACAGACGAAGCCGCGGGTAAACAGTTGGTTTTGAATAAAAGTTGTACCATCTCATGCCTCCAGCCAGTTCTTGTCCATATCGTTTTATGTGTTTGAGGGTACAGTAACCGATAGACTTGCACACGTGCTCTGTATTCCTGCTCAGAGAGATGATTATGTCTTACCAGAAGCAAAGTTTAATGGCTCCATCTACGTGGTTGCTATCTACATATAAACTAGCTGACCCGGCAAACGTTGTTCTGCTACATTCTCAATGTGATTTTAGTAAAAAAATTGGGGTGAGTCACCTCATCACTTAAGAGTATGAAAATATTTGTATATATATTATATGTATATTATAGTATTGGCCGATTCTCAGACCTACCCAATATGCTTACAAAATTTCATGAGAATCAGTCAAGCCGTTTCGGAGGAGTTCAATCACGTACACCGTGACACGAGAACTTTATTTATTAGATAAATCCCCCTTTTCGCGTGGTCGTCAAATCACGCCTGAATCACTTTGCTATTTTTTTTTTGTGTTAGCTATTGGCAGGAGACTGTTCTTATGAAAAAAACCGGGAAAGTTGTAAGAATTATAAAATTTTCCCGGTTTATATGAAAGTGGTTTTCCCCGTGTTGGTCCGGGCTCCTTTGCAGAATAGACCATCTGCCTTTCTGCCAGGCAGCTCGTAAAAGGCGAGTATAGGCTAACTGTCACTAGCACCGCGACATCTGACGAGGTGGTAGAGTTTCGCAGCGACTCACCCGGATTGGTACCACCGCCTTACCTATTCCTTCCGCCATAACGTCATGACGTGTTCCGGTAAAGTAA